>UZAN01042192.1:24759-50569 GCA_900618425.1 Echinostoma caproni
CGATACACAACGACATACACTGGTTACATTAAAGTCCAGGTCAGAATGCACAACAGTTCATCATGTAATCAAGTGTTTCGACAGATCATGCAAGCGCGCACACGAACGGACCCACTCACTGATCAACGAAATGACCTTTAGGTTCACGCGATTGTGTACCGTTGCGCACTCCCGAGTATGATCAGCCGAGTATGATCCCAAGTATGATCACACAGGTAGCCCGATTAATAGTGTGACCGAACTGCGAAATGGGTTGGTCCGGTTGATGGAAGCATCATGTATGCCTTTTAGCTGAGGTAACCGGCTTGGGATGATTGACCTGGGCTTAACAGCCCGCAACGAGCACAATGGACAGGACCTTGTGAAAAGTGTTATTTTGACAAGGGTCTTAACAGCGAGAGTCTTAATGATGGTTGACTGCGTGAATGAAACTCCGAGAGAGATGGAGAGCTTTTTGTGTGTGTGCATCTAAGTTGGAATCCTTTTGCATTGGATGGTTGATCCCTTTCGCTTTAGGCCAGAATAAAGGAACAATACGACCATTGACCTCGGTCGATCGGGCAAGAAATACGCCTCCGAATAGTCGTGTCACTCATCTTTGATCAGGCATGAGTGTGGACATGCGCCGCTGGATTTGTTTTCACGATCTAGGACCCGAAAATATTGTGGCAAATAATTCCTCTGAGGTCGTGATTTTCTCAAATTTAACCAACTGTTTTGTATGTAATTCAAACCTGCGAGCAACGAAAGATGTAGTTGACAAGAACTTTAGCACTGGCTCTGAAACACAAAGAACGAGATCGCAAAGTTTGCTTTTGAAAAGCAAACCTAAATACAATTATGCGATACGTGTAACCCATTTGGACCATTATAAGACAAGAAAAAGTGAGATTTAAATATTGTATTATCCTGCTTGGCATACAATCATGCTTCAGATGGTGATGCATCGATGAACTTTGCTTTTATGGTTTCAATTGTAATGAAGTTTCGATGCGCCTTCATTCCCGACCAACTATTCATGAGAATAGAATTTAAAAACAAGCTCCTTTTCGGTGCTACGTAATCAGCACAATTTCTCATTGATTAAACTGGCGGTGAGAAGAGACATGTATCTGCGAAGGAAATCAGTTTGTAAAGGAGATAAGAGATTTGTGCTAATTGATGTTTGTAAGTGTTTCTTTCTGTGTGTATATATGCAAAAAAGGAAGACGGAGAGTGAGTAGGTGAATGAATGCTTTGGCAAAGTGGCTATCAGATCTACTCGAACCAGTCAGAACAGATATCACCAAGTTCATTCTCCGAGATTCCTTTTATTTTGCTAATCGCATTGCATTCCACAACTCGACCAGTATGCAGATACCCTCGCTGGATGTTACCTCATTATTTACCAAAGTGCCGCTTCACGAGACCAATGGATTGATTGGCAATCTTATAGAGGATTCGGGAACTTCTGTTGGACTAACCGTAGATGAGCTGAAACTACTTCTTTAGCTATGCATGTCGGTTGGAGAGTTGCTCTTCGGAAACAAACCATCTCCTATTTATGTGTCACCATCATTCTCAGTTGTAACGTTCGATCTCTTATTGGAAATATGGAAGATATCACCAGCTTAGTCAAATTACGGGAATATGCCCAACTAGGTGTGATAATCCTCCAATAAAGTTGGCTCCACAATGAAATTGAGGATGAAATGTTACAACTGGATGGTTTAGCTAGCTATCTTGTCGATCTTCCTGTTCCTTATTCCCGACGGGATGGTGGTGTCATCACGTTTGTCAAAATTCAGTGCTGTCATCTGACCAAAAGTGTGTTCTCTTATGCTACACGTTATAAAAACGCATCCGTACTTCAATGTAAGCCCAAACATTTAAGCTTTTATCGGTCACTCACTCTTGTAAATGTGTATATAACCGTCTCTTTCTCAGTTAATGTTCTTAATGATTTTTATGACCCTCAATTGCATTGATTGAATTCAGCCCGCATCATTTGTGGTGACTTCACTAATTCCAATACTCGTTTCTTAACCACCTTAGGTCTTCAAAACATTCTTACCTTTTCCACCAGGTTTAACGAACATCTGGATCTGGGTTCTATCAAACTTCCCAAATTA
Organism: Echinostoma caproni; assembly: GCA_900618425.1. Taxonomy (NCBI): domain Eukaryota; kingdom Metazoa; phylum Platyhelminthes; class Trematoda; order Plagiorchiida; family Echinostomatidae; genus Echinostoma; species Echinostoma caproni. The sequence continues at coordinate 26,871 of UZAN01042192.1, forward strand.
CTTCTTGCAGAAGGCCCCCGCCCCCGCACTGTGAATGTCTGATCACTCAATGTTAAAGTTTTCCCCTACCATCTTAGAAGAACGAACTATCGTCTCTTTGCTCGAAGTCTTGATCACAAGCTTGAAGTAAGACAGCGTTATCCAGAAAACCTCACGAGGTTACGGGAAATGATCAGTCACTCCGACCTTACTTTGTTTCTGACCCCAACCCTTCCTTTTCCGGGATCAACTACCAAGTTACTTAAACGTTTACTGCGACGTTTGTTGTGTCTCAGAGACAACTTATATCTGCCCGATAGATTCTGATCCCTATACCTAAAATAACTTCGACATAGAAAGGAGCGTGCCTTCAAAATGCACAAGCGCAACGAGGTGTGCTCTCTTTCTTAATTCATCCGGATTGAACTTCGAAGGTTAAACTCTCTGTCCGCCCGTACTGGGCTTGACAACAAATGTAGTTGTGAGACCTAGCAAGTCCTCATGCGGATTTCTGGCATCAAATCCTCACACAGCGCACCTGCTGCGGCGGACATAGGTGGTCTGATTCAGAGTTTCATCAACAACGGAACCGCTTTCAATGTTCTACCTAATGGATTTGAAATAAACGTAACTGATTCTGTCGCCAGCGTTGCACCTGTCGATATTTATCTAAAGTTGCTCCAAATAAATCATTACAAGTCCTACGGCCCTGACGTAGTCTCACCCATTGTCCCGAAAGAATGTGCTGCCTTCCTTTCTCCTGTACTGAGGGAACTGTTCAATAATTATATTTCACAGCAATGTAGGTTGTACTGCAGGAGACTAGCCCCTATTACCCCAGTGCCGAAGAAAGGATCCTCAGAATTGCGTCCCATTACCTGCATCTCAGTTGTTTCGAAGGTGTTTAAGAGGACCCCCATAAAGACCTTGTCCACAAAAGGCAATTTTGATTACCCGAACCAGTTTGCATACACCCATTTCCGAGGTACCCTGGATTGCCTATCTGTCCCACTTTGCTTTATTCAACCTGGATAAGAGAAACAAGACTTGACGCTTATGTTTTCTAGACTTCAGCAATGCCTTCAACACAGTGGATCAACGAATTTTGCTAAATACCCTCTTTTCGGACGGAATCCAGCCTTTTGTGATTGAATTCTTGGACAACTATTTCTCCAACCGTCAGCAGTTTACACGCTACTAAGGTAGTAAGTACATCTTGGCCGCTGCCCTCCTCACAAGGCATAGTGCAANCAAGGCGCTATTGTATCCTCTTATCTATTACCCGCTTACATTTTCTCTTGCCTGCGAGCAATTCTTCTCTTCTTGTTAGGTATACAGACGATATAATATTTGGAATGACTTTCCACAACCCATCATTTCAAACTACTCTGTAAGAAAGCATATCGGAAATAGTTGAGTGGTCTCAGCAAAAGAACCTCCGCATGAACTCCCAAAAATGTAATGGCCCATATTCTCCTTTTTGAAAGGGAAAAAGTATGATGAATTGTCAAATGCCAGCCCGCCTTTATCTAGCCTTAGTGACCAGAAGGAAAGACAGCCGTCTGTCAAACACNCAACCGTAACCTCATCTGGTCTGACCACGTTAATGACCTATAGACAGAAACACGAATTAGTCACGGGTTCACCATTAAGACCACCATGAGCAGACATTTTCATGATCAAATAAGAAAACGGAGCAATCTCAAAACCAATAGAAGAATCCACCTTTTGCAAACGATATGTGATTGACATCATCTGTTTGTAAGACGCCTACATGAATGCTGATATTTTGTTGAGGAATTTTGTTGCAGCTCATTCGGAAATACATTTCAAACTGGGAAAGGATTCCATAAATGGTTTCTGCACTTCTGGACGTAATCTTTTTGCGTCGATCAGAAGGCTCCATTCGCAAAAACATTTGCCATAAGAACACATGAGTAGGACAGTACACACACTACCGAAGTTTCTTACCGAAGTGACAGAAGAAAAATCTGATTCATTGCTCATCGAATAGGGTGAAGAAACAGTATCCTTCGAACTCTGTCGAATTTGAACTAGCCAGAATACGAAATTTTTTTTCTTGAGATTGGATATCCTGAGTCATTCATTCATGAAAGCATGATATCATATCAACCCAAGGCGTCATGCGACACCGCAAATAGGAAACGTGGCAATCTCTCCATTTCATTCAGGGGAAAAAGATTGTAAAAATTATAAGTAGACGAATACAATCGTCCATCAAATTCACATACTTTGCAGCTGGATCCGACATTTTCGTCCAAACCTGTACTATCCATATATGATAAAGATAGATTCTCACTTAACTCACAATTACTTGTGAGTAGTGGTGTGAGATAATCGATATTGATTGATTTGGACTGACTATCCTTCGGACTTCACCTTTACGCACAATTCTCAGTTGAACGATTCAAGCATACACTCGGAAGCGCTAGACTGGAGTTTCGCTCTTATTAGAGCTCATTAGTAGTGCATATCCACCACCCCGTCCGAGATTTGAACTCCGGACGCATCGCATGTAAGTTGTGTGCGTTACCACTGTGCCAACCAGCACATACCATTCCATGCAGGTTACGGGCTGATTTGCCAACGAACCTACAAGGCTGGATTGATGATTTGCATTTAACTCCCACTTACTAGTGGGTAGTGGTGTGGTATAATTGATTACCCCCATAATTTGACCTCATTTTACGTGGCACAAGTTATGTTGGTCGAACAATGAGACGTCTATCTGATCGCATCACGGAACATAATCCAAGCGGGTTGAACCACTGATGGACAAGGAGAAGGGCGACAGAAATTGCAAACCAATTAAATCAGTCTAATCAAACAGTCAATGTGCTTGAGTCTTTCCGTTTTCTTCAAACGGTCAAGGATAGGTTATCATCCAAAAGGTCAAGTTCAGAATTTTGTCAACAAGTGAGGTGGTTGTCATCCATCTCCAAAACACCGCCCCCCCCTTGCCCTCAGAAACAGCTCATACGGTCATTGGTCTTATCATGGTCATCCAATAACAATCTGGTGACGTCCATGAACTCCCACCAATTCACCTACTCAGCCTCCGTCTTCCACCTTCCGCGCATACACAAAGAGATACACACTTACAAAAATCAATTATCACATATCCATCATCTCGTTTATACTCTGATTTCCTTCGCAGATATATTTCCTGTCACTGCAATGAAGTTTCCCGGATTTCACAAAACACGCCCATCATCATAATAAGAACATAGAACATCGTAGGCGAACATTTGCTTTCAGTGAGTTCCTTCACAAGGCAATATAATCACGTTTATGTAAAAAAATAAAGGAAGGGTGTCGTGTGAGTTTGGGACACGTTCGTTTCCAGTTTTCTTTTTCAGATAAGAAGATTGAATTTTAAAACGTTTTAGCCATGTGAGTAAAATTTCGGGAACCTAATTTTTCTTTATTGAGATGTTTTGGAAACCAGTAGGTAGTGTCGATTGGGTGAGTATTTATTCAATCTTTCAAAATATGTATGCATTCTTGTGCAAGTTTACTCACCAAGAGATAATCACTCCATTACGGAAGAGTCTAAATCTTTTGTCACCAAAGTACCATAACGATCAATAGTCTCTCAATTTGCTGTATGTTTCGCGGATAAGTTCACTCTGTTTTGATATATGGAACGAAGTAAATATCGTTACACAAGTGGTTTAAAGCTTGACTGGTTACAGGAAAGCCACACCTACTGTTGTGTTGGAATTAGAAATATAGACTTACCTTGTCCATTCTTTTTTCCTATACAACAGCTGATGAGGTACATGTAAAAAATCAAAATATGTGTTCTGTTGATCTGTGCGTCCGTATTAACTGTCAGTTACTTTTGGTTCAGGGAACGTAAGTGCACTGACTGACAGCCCTTTAGCAGCAAAATCTGCTGTTCTCGCGGTACAGGCCTACATTCGTTATTTGCCAAACCGACATCTCTGACCTTCTCTTTCGAATGGACGCATTCACCGGAATAATTGTGCCAAATGAATACAGAAATCTTGTTCAAATCATGACCCCCTCGGAAATCACATCGATTGTATGCGTGCCGCTTGTTACCACAGTTTTTACTCTTGATACCCACTATGTTTACTGATAAGGACACCCTTATTTATTCGTTTCCGTTTTTAATAAGCTCATTTTACCAATTTCCGCACATCTTTTCTTGCATTTAAAGTAGACGAACTTGTTAATATAAGCGCTCGAGACTCTAACCGTGAACCTGCCAAGATTTTCCAACCTTTTTTGTATGTTCTGTTCTACTTATTATTGCGCAATTCCTGATCTTTTTAGATAATAATATTTTCTAGAAACAATGAGTGCCTTACAATCTCCTAGAATAATAAAACCATATAACACTGTATGATGTTTTTTCAACCCAAGCAGGTCTCGGAAGTAAAAGAGTCTAAATTTATAACTTGCATCGATCACCTCCATCCGCACAGTTTCACGTCCTATCTTTACCTTTCGATTCCAGTGACCTACCCATTACCACAAATAACTGAATAGCAATCTGAACAGTTCAACACGAATTCGAACAACAAATCTAAACAAAAGATAGTCCCCATCAGCTCGTTAACAGCGAGGGATCCGTGATCATGCTAACTTATCATCAAGTGTGCATTTATAATTAGGAAGCGATTGTTTCGAAGAGGGATGAATGCGCGTATCATAGACTACTGGGATTGATTTCGTTTTGAGGCCGGATGTGCGGTTCACAATAATCAAACAGTTGTTTGCTCATCCTCATGCGATTATCGAGACTACTCGGGATATGTGTGTGTGGTGCGTGGGGTTGGGTGGTCCAAGAGAGTTTGTGCTCCTGTACAACTGTTATTTCTCGGCACACAGAGGGCAGTGGGGGTTATACGGACGAATTCCAATGGTTTCAACTGTGGCTCATATGCGACATCGAGCATGCTTGGATGATCAACCGCAAACTTTGTATAATTTTTAGCATGCTTCAGTTAAGTTTGGTTAGTTGTAAAACCCACTGCATTGGAGGGTGACGTAATCAAGGTTGTGTTAAGCCACAAAGAGTTTTTCCATGAATCCGTTTCCTAATAAATCTTGCCCATGAAAATACTCAGAATGAAACTGCAGAACCGGTCACTTTGTCTTTTAATCGCAACTATGTAATTCGGTTACACTATTGTCACCCAATAATGCTTCGCTGTATAGAAGGTCTTATCCGCGACATTGAGTAATCCCCTTTGTATAATATTACCTGATATACCTCCATAAATGGATGCTAACCACAGTTGAAACCATTGGAATTCGTCCGTACAACCCCCACCGCCCTCTGTGTGCCGAGAAATAACAGTTGTACAGGAGCACAAACTCTCTTGGACCACCCAACCCCACGCACCACACACACATATCCCGAGTAGTCTCGATAATCGCATGAGGATGAGCAAACAACTGTTTGATTATTGTGAACCGCACATCCGGCCTCAAAACGAAATCAATCCCAGTAGTCTATGATATGCGCATTCATCCCTCTTCGCAACAATCGCTTCCTAATTATAAATGCACACTTGATGATAAGTTGGCATGATCACTTATTATTCAACTGGAATTTTATTACAACCTTTCCTTATATACTATCTCCCCCTAAAGTGATAAGAAACAATTTTTGTCAANCCTGCGAGCAGATAATACTTGTGTTCATATGAACCCCCGAGAACATAAATGTCACATTTTTGAACAACCCGATCGACAATGAATTTGATGTCATTCGCGTTAGAACGGCTCTCTGTTCGCCAGCTGGATAGTATCTGAATTTATCAACGAGTTCGCTGGGCACAGTCAGGCTGAATGACAGATTCAGTTAGTATTTTTGTTCAATCTTATGTATTCTTATATTGTTCATTTCCTGATTTGGACCAGTTTACGGATGAAGAGGTTATGCTGTTCCAACCAAGGACTACTGTCAGTTGAAACAACGTTTACTCTTGATCCTACTAACACGGACCAACACCATAAATGAAGGAATTATTAATTCCTTTTCTGCGGAATTAGAAGGACCGTCTTCCCGTGTTAAACCAGGCGACAAGTGACGCGCAAAGTCCCGGTTCCAATGCAATGAAAATCAAGACCGTCTTGTGATACGCTACTTAATTCGTGATGTATCTGGGTTAGGACAGTCTTCAAGGCACTTCCAGCTATAAGTGCATAAAATAGAAATATGACAGCGCTCGCTTGTGTCGAAATACATCTTACAATAAAGGTGCTTCAAAAGGGGACAGCTCACTGCTGTGTCAAAGAGAGAATATGATCACAGGATACGGAGTCAAACAATTAAGTTCAGCCAGGCAGGGACATGAAGCTCCCAAAAGGTGAACCAATCATAAGAGAGTTGGGCGCACACAATTCGACCTGTTAACAAACGACAGGCGTACGTGCATGCATGCATGTGTGTGTGTGTGTGTACATGGACAGGTGACTCCCGAGGAGCCATCAAAACAGGTGCGCGGGTGGTTAAATAATCGATCGTACTTCTTTGAATATCTTTGAGGAATCGCAAACCTAGATAATGCTACATCACCAACAGATGGATTTTTCATTTATCACCCGTGCATTCTAACGATCGTTTTATAATTTACACCGTTGGTTTTGCCGTTTTGCTCAAAGCGGCTTGAAAACACGGTGTAACTGATTGGCAAAGATAAGTAGTGTATCAGATAACCTATCCAGATTATCATTAGATGAACTCTGTTTTAACCTAACTGCCCGTGAGAGGCTTACTGTGTAAGACCACAAGGCATTAACTTTTTCACACTGACCGAAATTGATATAAATCTCACTCAAATGCATGATTGCGTCGATTGCAAAATTTTCTCTTACGCATGAATCAAATGGAAGAATAAAGGTGAACATTTTGCACATATTCCAAAACCACAGACATTAAATGATCCTATAAAATATATAAAAGGATGTGTCTGTAAAATGTTGCGTTACAAATAGCGGTCCACGAAGCTGATTTAGAAAACCACAGTTACGAGAGAAAGAACATGACTGATGAAATAGCTAAACAAAGCATTCCTTTGTCTTAGAAATCTTTCCAAACAGCATATTTAGTGTTTTATTTATTTACCAAATACAGAGCACAGAATGGTGGTTGGTAAAGTAGAGAGAAACTCTTTTGTTTATCAGAGTTCAGAGAGGTGTGACGCAGACGAGTTTGAGACATTCTTTAAGCCTCAGATGTATTAGCGAATATATCCGGCATAAACAATTTGACAGTTGGTTGGCACATCGTGCAAATCAGTTCATCCGGTTGTGTCTAAGTCGATGATCCCTTGAAAACAATAGATGCCAAGTTCAATCTGATTTTGCCTGCAGTAGTAAAACTAAGATTTCGACTTTCGCACTTAAAAAATGAATAAAAGGGGTATGGAAGATATCCCGATATACCTGAAGCATTTTAGTCCATTTTGCTTCATATAGAATAATGGATTGATAGAAAATATGATCTTCCGATCAGCACCGAACGGGTCTCATTACTCGATGAAAGTATCACTGTGATATAATCAACATCACGATACATATACGAAGTATAACCGACTGTATGCTGTATACTCATGTTCACCTTTTTGTTCTGAACTAGACTTCAGCGTGGTTCCTATTCATGAATGTTTCTCACGGAACAAGCATACCTCATCTTACATAAAACCATCACAGTTTTGCTTCTTAGTAAAACTATTATGTCGAAAGCATTCGATGTTCCACCCCAGAACAATGAAGTACGTATTAGCAAAATGTGTTGCGCTCGCATGACTGATATAAACACCACATGTTATAATGGACCAAGTTCCAGTGTATCACGTTTCCCGAAAACAAACTACTGCTGACTCTCTAAGACTACATGTGACAGTATTGAACTCCACAAGTGGAATAGGATGAAACGTTTCGCAATTAATACCCAAAAACGCTGGATCCATCTTCTTTCCTCATAACTGGCAAAGGTTCAAACTTTACAAGAACATACTGCAATGAAATTTTACTATTGGCTTCGGTAGACATATTCATGAAAACATCGCTTTTTATTCTATTGCTGATGGGATGAATCCGGTATTATGATTTTACATTCACATATAGATTGTACATAGGTAAATACAATACTGGATTGTCTGAGAATATACAATAATATGTATCATTTTCTTGTACATCTGATGGTGACGGTCACGTAGTTCGGGTTATGAAACTAGCAAACTGGTGGTCCTGATTTCGAACCCCGTGACCTTCCTCATTATTTCAGCTTTTTGTTCGGGTGGCAGTTGTGCGATCCCGGAAGTTAACGGTACATATTTACTCAGTAAATATAAACAAACTAAAACATTTATTATATTATTATAAATGAATATACGCACCATGCAGAGTTTTATGATGCGATTTATTAGGCAGTAATGTAAGGAACAGCTGGGATAGTTATGTTATTTACTGCTATATTTTTGGTACTGGGTTTTCTCGATCATCCGTCGAAACCAAATTACAATTTTTATTGTAAATTGTTACGTATCGTAAATCCATTCTAGACAGTTATTAGGATCAAAGCATACTTTCCGAGAGGATTTTTCCCAAATGTATGCATCCCTTAACCGTAATCATTAGAAACATATAAATATTGGTGACATAGAGAAACAGCTGTTGCATACTGACATGTCGTTATCTCAATTAATAGACCATTAATAACAAAATTTAGGAAAGAATACTTTGATACAGCAAGGACAATCCGAATAAGTATATTTACAATGGGGCATACACATATTTTGGTTGGTAAAATGCGTTTACTTGAGAACGGAACGTTAAACTGGAAAGCTCGTGTCAGAAAAACTAGTTGAGTAACCAAATAATCAGCGTTAGTGATCCCGTCTGTGTAACGATGGTTATCAGTGGTTGGACTATTTTGCAAATTAAATGTTTTTTGATAAACATTCTAAATATCGGTTTTTGAAGCATCATATAGCCCAAAAACAGCAATAGCATACCTTTTGAGTGCCACCCAATGTTACACAATTTATTATCCCTATAAGCATTAGCAGCGGGCAGTAAACCCAGAGGGTTGCCATTTATTAAGTTGTACTACATGAAGAAGCGACTTCTATCTGTAAGATTTTTTTAAGCACTATTCGTCTATCTTTAGGACCTTAATAGAGTCAATTGTTCTCTCAAAAGATAAAATTCATTGCCTATTGTCAGGCAAATTCTCAGAAGCTCCTAAGCTACTTTCAACGAATTCATTTCAAAATGTGAGATTTCGAATCCAAGTTGATTCATAAATAACTTTACTCCTTAAATGATTTTCAACTTTTGCATAGAATTTCATAAGTTTTATGTCAAGAATTCCATGATTATTTGGCATTGAACACTCTGTACATGAAAGGTTAGGATAAAGTGCAACGAATCATTTTGTGCTCAACCCGGAAAACGACGTATTCATCCCTCGAGTTATACTGTAGTAAATGTCGTGCATCTCAATGAGAGAGTTTTGATAATTTATATTCATGATTGATAGCCACGAATCGAGACGAATGCATCCTGCCATGCCCTGTCCGTACAACGTATCATTTTTAATTTACACTCCATAATGGAAAATGCGAACGGTTGAACACCTGGCCACATTCTCACTTACGATTGGCAGCTTACTCAGGTATGGCCCATCCTGTCATTCCTATAGGAACAGTGGATCATGGAAGATTTCTAAAGTGATAGATAAATCCTATCTTTATAACCGTGGCAGGTGTCCATGGTTACAGCAAACATAAACATTTTCTTGACTTTCTATCATTCAAGTTATCTTATGAAACAAGAAATCATAGGGTTTGTCTTAATTTATTTTCGTTTAGTAAAAAGTGCATCCCAATTATCGACAGTCTCTGTCGAGAAGAATTAAATTCTTTTCTGAACAACATCGACGTCTTTCAAATAACAAAAATATTTTTTCCAGAAACAAATGTAGGTCCCCAGATTATATTATATGTAGATTCCCAAGTACATTTAACAACATCCATTTCTGGTAATTCATATATAGCTTATACCCTAACCCCCGTGTATACCTGTTTTCCAACTCGTAACCTGTGGTAGTTTTATCGTTATAAACGTCTAATATATTCAACCTAACTTGAGAAAGCATTGCGTGTCATAAAGTCCCTCGCAATATAAAGTTTTCTTTAAATTCTTAATTTCAGCGTTACTGGAACACCGAAAATTTTTTACTCAAGAAAACAATGCATTGTAAGGTGTTCAAATTATCACAGTCATCATGAAGATATGCAACAAATTTTTATCGGAGAAATTGAAATAAAAACAACTAAAATGTGAATTAATAAACAAGTTATCTGTGATGAAACACAAAGCCACCAATGCCAGGAAATGTACAATTTCCCTGTCGAATTGATAAAAGACTGAGGGAACCAACTGCCCTCATTGGTTCCTACACTGTCAGTCGGTGAAAAATCGTCATAACCGTTTAACTAACCAATAAAAGCCAAAAAATCCACATTTGGTCAACAATTCCATTTTGAAGCCTAAATTGGTCACATTTTCTCATAGGGAGTGTTTGTTTTTAAAACATCGAATTGTTATAACCTTAATTCTAATTATCCAGTTTAAAAAATGATTTAAATAAAATTATTTTTAATGATTACTATGTTGATCGCATTCCAACATTTTTATATAGAACAAAATGTGTATTAATTAAAAGGTAACCTGAACTTATAATAAATTAATAAGTGATTCGGAAACCAAGAAAAACTTTCTATCCCCATTTAACTCGAATATATGCCAAAACACGTGTTTTCTTTCCGGAAACCTTTTATCTGTAAATATAATAGTCAGAAGGTAGGATTTTGAAGCTAGAAGCTACGCAATTTGCAAAGATACTTCGATGGGGTCCATTTCATTAGCATTGGGAATGAGTTTTGGTATATACTTGTCGCACTGAGCACAGACATGGAGAATCGTAATTCATAAAACTTATCGATCAATAAAGTGTCTTTGAAAAGGAAAATCGCAAACAAATAAGATCATTTTACTCATTCGTCTACATGCGTAATCAAGTTACATTTGATTCTTAGGGTTTCTCTGATAGATACCAATAAATATTGTCATTCGAATAGGTAGTAGAGTAGGTTCATTTTGCACAATTGATATACCGATATATTCTGCTGTTTTTTATGAGGTGCATGCTATCGGATATATAAAATCAATGAATATAATAAATTGATAATACGTGTTGGTAATACTGTTCACAAGTATTATGGTTTTACTAAGGCAACTTGTCTTTGAATAGACAGATATTTTCAGTTCTTTTTCTGGCTCATGTACAGTGCAATGTCCTTTTGTAAGTGTTTTTCGGTCGCAATTGGTCCGGAACCCCTTTTTCAGCAGATCTGTCTCATCCGTTAGCCTGTCGGTTGTACACAACCTACAAGCTCTATTGTACAGTGCTCTCACTAAGCCACGTTTGTAACTCAACGCTACAAAGTTGTTAAACCGTAGACACTGGTACGACCATGTGTGTTTACGGTATACAGATCGGTAAACATTGCCGTCTTCATGTCTAAATGCCAGAAAATTCCAAAAAGCGAAGCTATTTCTACATTCTTGCTCCATGCAGAGCTTAATATTTCTCTGGGTCACGTTGATTTGGGGAAAGAGGTCCTGTTAAGTGTTTCTGATTACGAAAAGGTCGTCCAGTTTTGTGGAAACAAAAGGACTAATTCGTTACCTTGGAGTTGCATTGATAAAAACAGGAGTTGTTACCTTTTCACAGCTAATTCGTCTCCTCTTTTTCTTGTGGTAATCAATTTTATATAATCCGTAGGATACATCTGATGAGATACAGCGAGATATATCGGGATAAAAATTTTGCAATCCAAACCTAGCATGCTACCTATTCGAATCTATAATGGAAAAACATTTTTCCAAATATTGCCATTCTTATACAATAAATTAATAGCTGTTTATTCAAAACAGAATAGAATTTCACTGTGTTTTCAATACCACAGATGAAATTTCAATTTCTGTTGACTTCACTTGCTGAAAGTGACACCAATTACTGCATTTGTTTTCAATAAAATATCACGACAGGATACATTTTCAAAGCATGTTCTGCTATGGAGAGTGATTTTGCTCGTTCTGGGTGAAAATAGGAGAGCAATGTGAATTCGCACTCTTTAACTGGTTAGCACATCAGCCCAACTCGTATGTTTGCCGACCTCCACATCACCGAAGAAAGCAGACATCGGTGGCTGGAATTAGCATTGAATATATATAAGTGGAACTCTTCGAGATCATTTTGTAAGGAGTTATTTCCGGAGCCACATGGCCTTGAAAAACAAAACCACTGTTAAGTAACTTTGCACATTTCCATAACATTTGAACTTCGTCCTGCAACAGGGCTTGCTATGTCTCACCAGACATTGTTCATAACAGTGATTCGGGGGTACCGAATCTGCGCTGAACCAAAACATTTTGTTTCCTTATCCAGATACATGAGATTGTTCTTTTATGGTTTCAAAAACAACAACCAACGCAAATATTTTGGAGCGATTTATATGGGAACCAAAATAGTTGTTCCTATGTCTTGACTGCTTGAGACTGTCCTTTTCTATCACTCTTTGCATAATGACGTTTTGATTTGTGTTGGAACAGAATGTCACAAGATGAATGTTTATTTGTTGCATCGTAACCACATGCATTTACATTCTCAGAACCTGTTGTTCTACCAAACACAGTTGATGTTTATCGGAGAGAATGAAAGTTTTGTTCGCGGCATGCCAAATCCTCGAATCCCGAGGATATTGATTTCGAGTCGATCGATCACGGATGCGACACCGCTCCGATTAACTGTTCACATTGGCATCTGAGCTATGACTGTTGCAAACTTTGATCTCAACCGTAAATCTCCATTGATATTTTGACTTAAATGGCAGTTAAACATATATTCCTCCTAAGCCCATTCATTAGAAATAAAGTTGAAAAAGCTTTGGATTTTTGCGTTTTGGTAGAAGTTAAGAAACAAGTGCAATAATGGAGAGTTAAAAGTGGATTAGAAACGTGTTTGTAAACACACGTTGGATAGCATCTGAATGATTTACTGTTCAACCCTAAGATAAGTGGATGAAAGCGTATTAAATGGTGCTCCCATGGTGAATGCTTTTGCCGTTAAAACTTACTGAGCTCGATTTAGTTCTTGATAAGTAGTATTTTCAAAATATTTTTCTTCATTAATGTTGAGATGATATAATAGTTTTGTTTTTCACCCTTATTTCTTTGTAGCCAACCAACTGTTCAAAGGGTCATGATAATTCTCTCTGCTTAATTACCTAACACAATGTAATTCTTATTGTTCTATCATTCCACCTTCACTGTCAAACGTGTTTGTTTTTGTTAGTTGTTTAACCTCATATGCCACCAAAGAAGTATTACTTTTGAGGAGTTGATGTGATAAACACCTATACTTGTAGTTCATTTGCCTTGGACTCGTTCTTTACCCCATATAAGAACAAAGTCTCTTTTTGCATCACGTTCCTATGAGGACAGCAAAAGGGGCACTGTCATCAACCCGACACATTGACCCATATCAATAAAGAACTACGTAGAGTGCAAGATAAGCAATACATAATTTATGAAAATGTATGGTGGGTCAAGGTAAGAGGCGAATCCTCAGGAACGAATGTGTAAACACCATATATCCAATTCGATTGCAGCCATCAACCAGATAGATGCAACAAAACAACAACGACTGTTCGCATTGCACTATGGTGAATCAGCCGCAGGGACAGCGATGACAGTGAAATTCCAAACTGATTTTACATCAAAAGAACGAGCCGAATATTTGTTCTTTTTTGGCGAAAGTAACAAAGCAACTGTGGTTGAATGTAGAATTACTGTCCTCAAGGACTTGTGTTTTGCTGCATTTTACTGCTATTGCCACAATGTTTGTAAAACTTGCAAGAAATGTGATAGAAAAATTCTCGGGATTACAAATAAAAATGGCAACTTACTGGAAAACACCTTACATCCAACCGTCACATTTTTGGGGTACGTGTCTTCTGTCAATAGTAAATTGCTGTAAATCTCTCCACCAGGGTTCTACCAGTTATTATGCTTGGAATACTGGATCGTAAGAGTACGGATCTTGCTGAGACATCAAAAACAACATCATTTTATTATAAACCCACATATGGACTTCGGTCTGGGGTAGAGGTCAAATTTCTAAAATATGTCGATGATTCTAAACTACGGATAAGGAAGCTTGCGAATGACACGGTGATTTTTGAGTGTAAAATTCACAGCGTTTAAATGCGGTGAACATGTCTGTGATAACCGACCAAGAGCACCGGATAGCTATTGCGTCCTGTTTGGGACTCGTCAGCAGTGCGTACGTTTTGTGTCCCTATCAGTACTCGAAGCGCGACTATTTGGGTCGGGACTTCAACCCTCACTCCTGATCTACATGATCGACGGTTATAACCTTGTGCGAATGGTTCAATCAATTTAGATAGTCAATGTCCGAATTAGCCCATTCGGATTTTCACAAACAAAACATCATCAAAAGTGCCTGGTGTCTGTGAAAAACCGAATGGGTTAATCCAAACATTGACCATCTAAATTCACGACGTTTTATTTCAATTCTCTTGGTTTTCTGAGAACATGCACGTATACATCTGTATGTCTACTACGAAGTAACTCAGACCTAACACAATCGACACCGCCTGTGAACACTTCACGTTAAAATATCTAACTTGGTTTCATTTTAGTCATTTCTGCATTAGGAATTGAAACCGGCGCAAACGTTTCACATTTAATACTTTGAATAATCACTGAAATTCAGAAAACAACAACCAAATGTTATGTACTGGTATTGCTTGTAGAGCCTCAGCTTTCATCTTTTAATCTTTTGACTGTCAAAGCGATCCCAAAAGATTCCCAAGAAACTTTTTAAATGAAACAAATACCCTAATTTTGCAGTACATCTGTGGAAACGCCCTAATGCATAGTTTGCATAGTGCCCATTCAACCTTATTTTGGAGTTAGAAAAATCGGTTTGCAATAAAGGAACTTAAACCCACTGGGGCCAATAATCACCAATGTTCAGGGTATTGTCCGCTCAATTCATGCATATCTTACATCTCATTTATCAAGCGTTAAATCGACAAGTTCAGGAATTGTTAGAGCATTACTTTACCAGTTGAATTGCAATGATTCCTGGTGTATAAGAACTATGATCAATGCACATTCGACGCACTGATGATTTAATACTGCCCACCACATAGTAAAAGGTTATAAAGTGGATCAAATCGATCTACGCTGTGCGGAACAGTAGATTGATTGTTTTTGGAAATCCCTAAATCAAAACGTCTCACTCATTATTCCTAATAATCTATTTTGAGGCGAAATAACATTGTGCCTAAGACAGCCAGAACCAGCATACCCCCGGTGTACTTTAAACATGGAATGTATGCCTAACACATTATTGGTGATGAAGATCAAAAAGAGTGCCACTGCGTATTAGGGTTCTCATTTGTAATCTGAAAGGCCTACTGTCAGTAGTAAACCAAAGTAATCAACACCTTCGTTTCAATGAAAATCATCCCCAATCTTCATGTATTACTCGTATTTTCCTAATTTTTAGTAGTTTATTGATAATTTCTAGCAAAAATTTAGAAATCTGATTTTATGTATTAATAGTTGTAAGCCGAAATTTTCTGAAGGAGAAATTATGGAATTTTTTAACTCATAATTCTTTCTGAAAAGTGGCTTAAATAGCTCTTGCACGTGCCCATGGTTCATCTTTATGACTGACGATTTGTAGTCCTGTTGGTTGATCGTATTTTTTTCTCAGAATACCACCAGTAATGTTTATTTGTCTATCTGATCACGTGTCTTTGATATGGTGCGCTGTTTGGTATTCCAGACTTGTGTATTGCGCAATAAGGTCATCATAAACATGGGTGGAGTGAATAACTAGTAGCGATCTGTAGCGATCAGTTTTTGGACCCACTTAGCAAACCGTTGTTGTTAGCGTTCTGTAATAAAACCGATCGGAAAAGTGGTAAACAACACCAGAGATGCAAATGACTGTTGAAAGATTAGCAGTTGCGTGTGGATAAAAGAAAACTGACTAAGGCAAGTAGGTCAGCGTGCCTAACCATGGACCATAGCAAAGAAAATACTAATCTCAGGACAGACGGACCTTTCGAACCTTAAGCTGACTACTAAACTGTAACAGCCTAAATCGGTCCAAGTACAATGGCTTTTCGTCTTCTTTCCTAATGTCGAATATCGGTCCAAATTGGTTGTCATTCAGCAGTTACACGACTATAAATAAATGCTTTGTGCAATAGACAGACGTGAAAACTATGGGATACATGTCAGCGTGAACAGCCAATATGAAGTTCAGACGCTTTGTGCAGTGTGCACCTGCTTTAACTTTAACTTGTCTGACAGAATATTGAAGCCATTTCGGTTTTCCAACAATAAATGTTCGACTTTTCCATGGTATCGGTTTCAGGAGATCACCATTTCTTGTGCAAGCCCCATCGGGACAGAACTAGCTAAGTAGCTGCTTTAATGGATAAACGTACTCTCCACGCCAGGTCAAAAGGTCATATGGGATGGGGAAAGGTGTGTGGGGTAAGCCCTATGTGTTTGTGTTTGGGTGAGGTCGATTTTGATTGGACTGGTGGTGCTGGTGGTGATGTTGACCATATTGGCTAAGGATCCATAGTATAAAGATCGTTTTCATCACTTTTCCCTTAATTATACGAAAGCAAACCTCTTTCCGATTTATTATTATTAAAATTTATTCAATCTTAAGCAGATATTGTATTATAAGTCAAACGTAGCTGTTACCCGTTCTACATTTCAGGTAACGATTATCTCAGTCACTGGCACTTTTCTCATTTCCAGCATATGAACTGATATTATTATGCTTTTGGGAAGTGTATTTTTGAATCAGTTTGTTGGGAGATTTGCGTGAGAATTTTGCAGTAATGATCTCTTATTCAAATCTCACATGTAGCCTGTTGTTCTCCTGGCTTCAGATAATTGCTAAACTCATTGCAAAAATGCCTCATGGCTTTTGACTTGGTGAGGTTTTGCCAAATTCCTTAATGTGTATTATAACATTCAAAATCAAACGCGAGGAAGTATCGTCAATAATTACTCTTCTTGCGCCTCAAATTAATCTTATATGATAACTAGGCACCCAGGAAAACGGGGAGCACGATACTGCTAATCATACCTGAATGGCTTTGTGCAATTACTAATAAACCATTATTCTTTGGACATTGAAATACGAACGTACTCTGGGCTCTCGCAGCGCAGTGGTGGAGTGAACAAATATGCGCGACAGGATGTCCCTCGGCTCGTATTCTCACATAGGGAGACGATACGAGGCTTTGCGGGCGACGAACCACGAAAGGGGAATGCCGACAGGGATGTGGGATACGGGTTGGCGAGGAAACACTCGCAGACAGATCTACCATCGGTCGGGAATGAAGTTAAACCTACAAGGCCAAGCAAGCAAAACGCCATGAACTAAAAATGGTCCAGTGAGATACAAGCACTCACGATAAAATATTACTGGCGCGGTTGGCAAGCGTTAGAACATATATGCTTATGTATCAGACTATATCCATAACCAGAGCTATCGTAAGAAATATCAAACAGAGCCATAGGCATATCTTGCTTTCATTACAAAAACAATAGAAGTGTAAATGCGACTGCGTTGTTGCCAATTTACTTTGACAATGTATGTACCGGCGCCAGAAGTATGGTGCGGAATGACGAATACTTTGTGATGAGCTTCTGGTATTTTTGAGAATACACATGGTGCTTAAGTTTCAAATAGCAACCACAGTTGAGTTTTCACCATGGATTTACTCCTAACTAAATATAATCATAAACATTATTGTTTTATCACTTCAAATGCAAAGAGCTTGTTTTCTGATATTTTGAGCCTTGGTAAAAATAAAGTTTGAGCTTGCATCAGATATTTAACAAGTGACAAGGAGACATTCATTCACTATGCAGTCAAACACAACGCACTCTGAGGTAACTTAACTGCAAATAATGTTTTGCCTTGTGTCAGATACTACATTAGGAATATGAAGAGAAAACTCTGATAGTAAAACAGTAAATTCCTTTCCATAAAAATGCGAGGGAACAAGTGACAGCAAAATAGCGCAATGCTGGGTATGCGAAGAGCAAATGATATACGTCGTTTTAATCAATTGACGAGTGTAACTAATGGTAATTCGGGAGTTGAGATGTGTAGTGGGTATAAAAACATTTCGCGCATAAGTAAAAATGAAAGTCTTGTTGGAAGTAATACAACCTTAAGCTTATTGAAAATAGCTCCAGTTTATGAAACAAAAAATGATTCAACCTTACAAAATGTGCATTAAAATGTGCTGAGCTCTCAGCAAATGGTTTATACAACCTCCGTATAGTGTATCGGTCTTCATGGAAACCGTTTCCTAGCGTATCCTAAAGGTTCAGCATTACGCACATTCCTATGGGTTTTGTGTATCCTGGATTGACAGAAAAATGGTTACACCAACCGCATATATCAGTTCATTCTGTCATCTGACAATACTCAAATCACTATGCTTATGATGAAATCAAAATTCGTTTTCTAACTGAACAGGGTCTTGCAAAATATCGATCATTTATTATTTAACACTGAGTGGAATTTCCCTTTGCCTATTTGGCAAGATGAGTGGTTTGTTTGCAAATGTTTCATTGCCAACACATGTGAGGTGGTAGGGGTCTGCTTGTACCCGTTAGTTTATGTATGTCATGTTCTCCACCGAACATATACTTATTCACTTCTACTCAATCTGTTCCATCTGTTTCGCCGTTGAACAGGTGCTAGGAGGTGAGGCTGTGGGGGTTGTTCTTCCGTCTTGGTTGCAGTTTTGGTTCGTGCTCAGGTCACGACGCAACCTTTTGTCGCGTCATCTGATCTCTGAGTTACACTGGAGTGTATATGGGATCCAGTGCTGTGGGCTTCTTTATTGAGTACAGTGAAGAGTGCCAAACTGGGAGATATTCTCTGGCGTGTTTTCACAGCTTGGCCGATGAATTCAACCTAATTTTCTTCTTGATCTTTGTGGAGGGAATTCGCGGCAGTGCGTTATGCTTCCAAACTGGGATTTGATTTTCTCAGATCATTATTGCTTGGTGTTTTCCAGCTTGGCCGAAATAGTATTTCTGGCGGTTGTTGCAGTTTCTTTCGCAGATGGCACTACTCTTGACGTTCTCCATTGCCCTCTTTGGTTTTGGAAGAATTCTCCATATACAGGTGGTCGGTTTGTGGACTACATGAATTTCTTTATGATCCAAGCAATCCGGCTGTCATTTACGAAACTTCCTTGATGTACGTTGTTCTTTTTTCAGTCCTCCATCTGTCGTTTCGTTCTTCGATTGTGAGTTCTTTTGATGAATTTACGAGTGTAGCCGTTGTAACTAAATACTCAGAGGTGTCTTCCTTCTTCAGTGCATCGGTGCGACAGTCCGCTTGGATTCTTCTGAAAAGGGGTATAACATAACATCCTTTGTTGCTGAGTGGATGATTACCTTTTTAGGTTTAGAAGTTGATCCGTATCCGTCGTTGTGTGGTTGATCTTGATCCTCAGGCTTTCTGATGATTTTCTGACGATCAAGGCGTTCAAAAATACCAGCGAAATTTACAAATTGTGATTTCAGATGGCTCGATGTATTCCAGAGATAGTTCGAGGGCAAACCTAAATAGATAGATAGATACATAGGTCATCAATAATCAGTCCATTCTATATTCAGCTGCTGACACAAAGTATTGCCATTTTACGTAACTTTCACTCAGATTTATGTATAACAGTTGTCAATGTACAGAAAATCATGACAGATTTCAACCCGACCCATACAAAGTGTTGAATAAAATGATTAACGAAATATCTTCCACATCCGAGTAAATTATTTGGGATGAAAAAAAATGGGTAAGTGGTCATTCGACACTCTGCCGACGCCATTCCTAATTGTTGTTTGGAATACTGCATTCACGATTGCTGTGCGGTGTGACCTAAACCGGCTTACAACCGTGAATCCGGTCATCGTCAACGTCCGTTAAATGTGAACAATCCCCTTCCGGCTGTTCCTGTTCGTGCTGTTATATTATTGGTGCTTGCTTCGTTAGACATCAATAGGGATGTGGCATTGATGCAAACTGTAACTGAAATGCTTTTGCTGCTCAACTTCATTCTTTGAATAAATAGCGACCAGAACGACACCCACAGAGACTAGACTGTTCAGAATGCCGTTAATATTGGTGCTCTCTTTTTCGAGTTTTTTCATTATGCTGAAAAATATTGGCATTTTTCTTCTAATATACCTATGACTTCTCGATGGATTTCATATAAAAACTTTGTTTGAAAGCAAGATAGTTAATAACTTATGGATTCTTGGATCGTGTAACGCAATCCCCCTCTGAGCCTCAAAGTAGAGCTTCCGTCATCAGCTGAAAAGGTGCATAAAAACTGAACTACATACAACAATCGCACTCAATGAATTAGATCTGGTAAATTCATTATTTACTGAATAATGGTGACAAATTATTGCATAAAATAAACGAAGTACCTTATGATCTAAAGTGAACTAGCACTTTGCATCTGCGAAGTATGCATGAGCATGAAATCAGTACAACAACTTCAATGTTACAGATCATCGTTTTGTGGAGGAATATGCCACAGCATACTCTCCCGGTTAGCACAGTTACATAGTAAATCAGACAACAGTGTTATGCAGTGAAGTAATACTCTTCTTCATCGGTCTCTGTATTAATATGCCTCCGTCAGAAAAATGCGAAGATCTCACTTGGAAAATGAAGGTGTGTTTGTGTATCATCAAACTGTTTTTTTTTAAACAGCGATCACGTAATTTACACTGCACGCAAGAGCCTTATTTATCTCTTCAAAAACCATCAATTGACCCATTGGGGAAAGAGGTATTCCTTTCGGTTGGCGAAAAGTTACTCAAATTTAGGAAAAATTCATTTGTAAGGCTGATGTTATTGAACAATAAGAGATATAGTTTCAAGGCATTACCGACTTTACCATCACTACGATTAGAAGAGGTCGATTCCGTTCATTTTAATTTATATATTTCGTGTGAATTTGTATGTAAAACCATTCACGCCCAATTAGGGATGGGAAGGTATTTCCGTGGTAAATTACTTAGCTAATATTTGTAGCATTTATTAGAAACATTAGCCAATTATTTTGAACCATACCCGCTTCAACGTTGATAATTCATTGTACAAATTTGAACAAATATAGACACATTTTGATTATTACACAGTGGCATAAATTTTGAATGACTTTGTATAGTACCTCAATTTAATCTGAAATGTGTATGGTGAGCACCGATTAAAAGCATCATGAAGTATAAAAATGAAATTTTGCGGCGTTTCAGTCATACCTCAAGTGAACACTGGATCTATTTCAGGTATAATTCAAAAACGACCAACACAGCACCAAAAATACGAAAAATACTTCATTTGGATATGACCTCAAGTATTCTTTGCGAATCCATATTTATCCTTCAATTAGGTCAGTGGTCAGATGCTTTGCAAATGATGTGATAAGCCAGACTATGGTTGCCATCTATTTAAACTGACTGCAAAAAGGGTTGATAAAAGAAACTACTCGAAAGGGATTTAGCGTCACTGGTAATTTATCTGATAGCATGCTCAAGCAAATTACATATATGTCCACTCAGGGATACGATGGTAGCCTTTGATAGGAAGTATATTATCAGCGCAGCTACTTGTTCAAGTGCTTCATTTTGAAGCATCTGACCTGTTGACTTAATGATCTACATAAATCGCGTTTGCAATTAAACATCTCATTTTAGCTATGGAAAGCAGTTAGACAACTGGGTTGAATCTCCGTTGCGATTCGCTGACCACAATAAAAACTGCAATATCTTATTGCCATCCGCGATTCCATTGAATACCTATCTCCTATTCCCAACTAATTTGTGGAGACGCTTCATGAAACGAATGTTATGCAATAAACCGCTCAACGTAAAAGTGATCTATAATGAGTTCAAAATAGTTGGTTCTCAACAAGCGATGAATTCGTATTTCAGCCTGCTTATCTTGCAGTAGCTCATCCGTTCAAACTGGAATATCCCCATTTTGCTAAGAAATCACCTTTTCGCTTTGGGTTTTCCAAGACCTTCAGGTGACGCATAACAGCAGTTTTATAGATTCACTGACATATACACTTCAGTGTATAGCCAAAAAGGTTACTTTTTGATAGCCAACACGTTCTTTCTGGCACA
Source organism: Echinostoma caproni (assembly GCA_900618425.1). Taxonomy (NCBI): domain Eukaryota; kingdom Metazoa; phylum Platyhelminthes; class Trematoda; order Plagiorchiida; family Echinostomatidae; genus Echinostoma; species Echinostoma caproni. The sequence continues at coordinate 49,215 of UZAN01042192.1, forward strand.
CGTTGCTTTGATTTACTGAGGCACTCTGTGATGGTGTGGTAGGAAGTGTATGAATTGTTCAAAATTATTTTATAGACAGGATTACTGATGAACAGAAGTACGGATATCCTGCTTGACCGGATGCGCACAACCGGCATCCTTCGGTTCCTGCTGGGGAATCACAGAAGATCCGAATGCGTTAGGCATGTTACCAAGCACGCCCACAGCAAAGCTTTCTTTCATCAAAGTTGAGCGGTGATGGTATAGCTCAAACCGAGAACAATACAGCCCAAATTACAATAATGAGAGGGATTTGAACTGCTTGATTATCCACAAATAAGCCTATAGCTGTGATGATTGCCCATATCATAACAGAGTATATCTTGTATCATGGGATTCTCGCTAAAGGAGATGTTTACACAAAACCGCTTCAATAAAACGAACATGTGTCTGCCTTTGAAGAATTTTTAAAGCAGTAAAAATTTCATAATTCCACCTTTCATAGCAACAGTTATTTGTTTGCTGCATAGTTCAGTTTGGTTGCCTGGGGATATACGGCAATTTTTCAGTGCAAGCTGCATATGTAGACATTAGATCTGCACCAGTAAGTGACATCAAGACTCTGCACGACTCACATCATTTCAAAAACTAAGCAAATATCGCAAACTGCTTGACATGCTGTCTTATTGGAACCGTACTGAGACGTCCTGCATCAGGGCATCAATCACTGTCTGTTATAGTTTTATATGTTTTTACGATCGAACGGGTGGAATGTTTTCATGTAGGGTTGATGTGAACCGATATTCCAGTCAATATGGGACAAGTGATTATTAGTGCAGCTCCTACAGCTCCTACTCCGAAGTTCATCCCAGTTCCTTTGCTGCGTGTTGATTGCTGATATCTTCTACTAAGTCAAGCCAAACAATTTTGCTGCGATTTAAGTTTATTTCAGTGTGCAGAGATTGACTAACACTGCACGACAGATAGAACATCATGAACAAACTAAAATGTTTCCATTCAATAATGGCTTTTCGACCGTCGGTCAGTACCTTGCATTATTCGATCACAGTTCTTCAGTCTCAACCGATGACTTCTGCATCTGTGCGCCCGGTTTTACCATTGACGGATGGTTTATGGCCTAGTTATCAAGTTTTATACCGATTGATATAAAGACTCGTCCGAAAAGTCAGCCTCCGCTCTTATCCAATCAGAAATCGAGTGTTTAAAATCACAAAACAACCAAAGATGGGAGACAACTCGGACGAAGAACTTTGACAAAGGTCCAAAAGGCCAATGCACAGAACAAATCTCACTTCACAATTAGGTCAGTGGGTCCGTGTGTCAGTGTTCGTGCATGTGTATGTGAGTATATAAAT
>UZAN01042193.1:0-24298 GCA_900618425.1 Echinostoma caproni
GGCCCACTCCATTTTCTCCGGGCCTCTTCGTGCCGCGTCCAACACCGCCCGCGCACGACCCTTGAGGAGCGCTCGGAGGGCCGTCAACTTGCCGCGATCCGTCCGTATTCCGGCCAACTCCGCCACATCCTCGAACTCCTCCAGGAACATCCGCACACCCCCAACCTCGAAGGCTGCTGGCCAAGGAACCTTCATCCTGATCCTGGCGACGGCACCAATTGCTATATTCCGAAAAGGCGGTGCTGATCGAGGAGAGTTTCTTATTGCAGAATACAGATGGAGGGTCACTAATTTTGGATGCATAGCACGAAAAGCTCATCAGAAACATGCCTTCGCAGCACATCGCGACACATGGGGCAATGGGTATAGCAGGCAGTGTTTATTCTTCCCAAATATATTACTTGGTCCTGCATGGTCTTGTTCTATTTTTAATCATTAAAAGTTACCGACTACTCACAAGTGAGTAGTATCTCACAACAGTAGTACATTTTTTCTGCGTTCCTTTTAGGATTCAAACCGCAATCTTGAGGTTAGGAAGCAGTACTAATAATAATAATCACAATAATAGTAGCTACCTTAGTAAATAAAATACGTTTAAACTGATGAAAATAAACGAACGCACAAGAAGTGAGACCCTCAGCCAAATACAAAACAAAGATCATTTGTAACGCTGAATATCTCATCTAAATGTCATATTCTCAACTATTGTATCCATTCCCCCAAGAGTTTTGCCGTCAACCATGTCTCGGCAGTTTGACTTCTGTGTAGGCTTCTCGTTCACACGAGCATTGGTTAGAGCGCCTTAAAATTGATTCGTACCACATGATCCGATCACTCCAATCAATCATCCAAATGAGGCATATCAATTTCACGTCTTTAGGTCAAAACGAGAAAGAAAGCTCGTTGTTAATTGGTTGCACTGGGAAAAGCAGACACATCAAAACAATGGAAAATAGTTCGCTCAGTTCTCGGTGATTTAAACGAAAAACCTGAAATACCTTTATATTTTCATAAAATGTCACCTCGAGAAACTACACATGGTTTGAACGAGTAAAGAAACTCGTTGGAACAATCGGCTCTATCTGGAGAATTCGTTAGATACTTCTTTATCGCATAAAACAAAGCTATAGAAAGAGTAAAGTGGGGCTTGATGTAGATTGTGACCATCGTCTGGTATAAACTTCTCTCCGAGAGAATACTCACAAAGGGTGGGGAAACAGGCAAATCTGAAAAACTATTTTCAGACATACCAAAGCAGTGTTCTCATTCCACCTGAAATTTCGTGATGTCAAGGAACTCACTTACCCAGCTGTAAGCAAAACTTATATAAACAGTTATTCCAGTTTCAGGGCTGAATAAAATATCTTCTTTATTGAATGTGAAGAGAATAACACATTTAACTCTTATTGAATGAGGTTTTGTAAACGTTTTCCAACTAATCCAGCACTTCACGTGCCTTATAGAACATTAACTTTTCAATTGAATTTGGGATGAGATGTATTTGTTTGAATGAATAAAAGATGTTGCAAACCGCAATTTATTTTTTAAGGTGTCCTCAAAATGCATTCGCTGCCAAATCTGTTTAGTTATACTTAACCATCTATGGTACGTTTCGCGCACCCAAGGTCACATTCCAAACAGCCTAAAGTGAGCTCATTGATGGTGCCGAGAATAGGAACTGGATATCAATCGTTTAAATTCCCAGTACAAACCCGAACGTGATCGCAAAGTGACTCACGTCATGCCTATTCAAACCAGAATTTTCTAAAACAAAATTATGGATTGGCAAAACCAAACTATGGACTGCCACCACTAACAAAATAAAATTTATCTACGCCTCCTTATGTCTCCTAGGACAAGACTCTCTATGAAATCGGACATAATAGGGGTATTGTGAAGTCACGTCTATTTATCTCAGACGTGTACTGTCCAAAGGAGGCCGGTTCTACGTGATAGAGCATCAGCATTTGTAAGCGTATTATTAGGCACTTACTGCGCAATGTAAAAATCGAATCCCAGCCTGTTTTAAACGCTGTATTCTACGACAAGCGACAATTTGTCTATTCCGTTTTTTCTAGTCAGCCATCAAAGTCCTTCGACCCGGGCCTTTCACTTCAGTTGTTCTGATCCAAGGTGTGTGGCTGTCAATCCGTCGCAATTCTTTCAGAGGTGCATTAGAAGTGAGGCACAGAAGTATCTAACGGATTGAACGAGGCTTATTCATTTCAGGACAAAGTTACAACTTGCATTGATCATGTTCATTTGACAAGAGTTTATTGTTCACGAAAATCAATTTATGCAGGTGTCAATCAAACACGTACAATATTATTCTCATTTTGGAACTACATTTCAGTTTCCAATATCATACTGTATGATGATGGCTATGGGTAAGGTATTTTTATTTCCGGCTTTATCTTCAACTTCTGTGTTATTTCTCTTCTATCACCGTTTGAATTTGTGCGACCTTGAGTGTCGTGATATCATTTGAAGTAGATCAAAAGTTACAACTCAGATTTGAAAAATATTTTATGCAAAGCTTTATGGAAATTCATTTTTTCCAATGAATGATTCCTATTTAATTAAAATGATTACTTAGCTGAACACAGTTATTCTAAATTGTATATCTCTTCTGCGTATTGTAAATAAGCCAATTAATGAAAATATACTAACTTAAATAAATTGATAAATTATTTGGCTACAAACTACTCACGCATCATCCACAATACTGAAAGAACTGAAAATATAGCCCAAGAAAAACACAAGTTGATCTTCGAAAGTTGACCTTGCGGTGTTTGGCTCTTCGAATACTCGTCTTGTACTGGTACCATGCCCAAACCGGATGAAACATTGAAGAAATTTTGGCATCTATTGAAGACGAGAGAGAACTCAATAGAGAGGCAAATAAATCCGAGGACTCAGTTTCTGAGTTTCAGTGCAAGTGCTTCACCGTAAACATAAGCCCAATTTGTTGCACAATCCACGGAATTTCTCCATCAAGACATAAATCAAGAGGGAGAAAACCGATCACATTGAAGCAAGACGATAGTTGAATTTGATCGCATCGAAGAAACGTTGCATACAACCAACATGGCGAATATTCCAGGCAGATTAGCCGTTTTTTTCCTCACGCTACCTTTTGGAAAATGATGGTTCAATTTGAAATTAAGCTGAGACCACCTAATATGAAGCCATTATTGAACGCCCAACAAAGTAGAGCACGTATTGATTTAACCGACAAATTCCAATTGTGTCGTTTATCCATTTGGCGTTGAAAGGTGCATCGGGATAAAACAAGGGAACTCTTACATATCTCGGATCGAGCAGCTTGTCTTAATTGATATATTTTTTTTGAAAGAATATGCACGCACTTCATGCTTTATAGATCCATTTTAATCAAGGAACACACATTTCGGAGCAATTTGGGCGACAAAAGTCAACATTACATCAGTTTGGAGTCCAGACACAGAGAAACTCATGGAGGATAGTGTTGTTGGAAGTCAAAGCAAGCACACTCTGATTTCGGTGTTTTACATCTATTTGTATTCATTACTCTGGTTTCTCTCGGAACACAGACTGACGTGTCTCCAACTCATCAATTTAAGAACTGGTTCATTTTCCCTGACTCAATATGACATCGATCTTGATATAGTTTATCATACCACGACCTGTATGCCATGTTGGAACAATCAAGTAAATTCTATTTCACCTGTTCGCCGACTTTGGCAATTTTTTGTTTGTTTCATCATCAGCCGAGGTGATATCATCAGTGCTTGTGAAGTGACCAAGCTCGGCGAACAGGCCAAATAGATCACCCGAGCTACGAGAACCAACTTTTCAAAATAACCAAGTCATTTTTCTGTGACTGTATGTTTCAGTCCATCTTTCGTTAATCACGTGATGACGAGTAGCTGAAAGTACCCCCAAATGTTCTCCTAAAGTTTAGTTAGCCCTTATCTCGCACAGGACACAAATGAAATGGTATCCCGAGTCGGTATTGCAAGTTCAATGTATATAAGACCTGAAGAATTGTTCCTATTCACCACCTAGACCGGCTTCAGTCGATATTCACTGCAAAATATGCCTTTTCTCTCTATCCTTCTTCCCGTTGGTTTTTGACCCATAATCTGTTGGTGAACGACTTTTTATCCGCATCCATGTTACATACGGCACAACGTCACTCTGAACAACTGGGGAAGGCGGCAAACAAAAGCTGACTTCAGCTATGTGTCGAATCCGCCTTACGCCGTTCAATGAATGATGCTTTTGGGGCTTGTGCGAACATTCACAAAAAAGCACCTGCCCCTTCATCAGATGGTGACAGGTAACTGGGAGCACAAAGAGACAGACTCTAAAACATGTAACCCTAATAAAAGTCTATGTTTGACATTGACTGTTTAAACAGTTTACATTCATCTTGCATGGCAGTGACTTGCTTCGCCACGTGCTATCCAAAATAGATCCAAAATCTCGATTTTGAAACTATACACATTAAATTCCATCAGCGGAAATTTTTCAACTATCGATTGTAGGATAAGATCTGGAAAGATAGGTTCGAATGATTTATACATAAATATTTGCATGCTTTTTATTGTGACGAAAGTTCATTTTGCCCAGAAGAGACTAAAAAAACACACACAAGCTAAACACTGAGCATTTATGTTCACACTCTAGTTAGCCACAGTTGATCATCAGCTTTTATTTGTATGACATATGTACATCCATTTCTAAGTATTTTTGTTCCGAGGTACTTAATCGGGCACTTATCCTAGCCATATCGATGAGACGGTCATGTATTCGAATCCCTCCGCGAAGACTATCAAAAGCAACAATGGCACCACCGGCACCGGCGCATTCAGAGTTCATAATTCAAATATTTATAGGTGAAATCAATTAACAACTGTTTATAGGAGATCCAACATTTCAATGTTTTTTCCTCTCAATTGACTGTTTCAAGTCAATCACGTCTGCTTAGACTACACGGTCTCACATCAGCAACGGTTTTTCAACTGCGGATATGCACACTCACTTACCGGTGTTCCGGAAATTCGCCTTATTCAACTGTACATGAATAAGAATTCGGACGGCGGTGGTTGGATTATTAAAACAATGATCAAGGCTTCCTGAGTTCAAATGCCGTCAACACCACCCACTTTCTCCGTTACTATATTGCCCCAGGCAACCTTTGCCTGGCAGTGACCTTCTTCTTGAACGTTCACTGGAACTTAGTTTACTCAATAAACACAGAAGGAAATAAATCCATTTATTTCATGTGAGTATTGAAGGAATTGATTCAATTTCGAAGGGTAAATTCGTTGTATATATGACAAATGAAGCGTGTCCAGTGCTTTCTAGCTTTTCAGTTCACGCCATATACACGACGAATTTGCCCATTGAAAATGCATTTATGGGTAAAAAAACAAAGCACATGTGGTTTGAGCGATGCACATGTGATTTCAGACTGACGTTCAGAGAAAAGCCAAAACTGAATTTTGTGAAAGATTAAATTTCTTTCGCTCGATTAAGACGGAACATGTGCTTCACCGTTCACAGTTTCTGTGACGCACGGGTAAGGAGATTGCTCGGCGCTTGTCTCAATTGATAGGCCTGTCCAATGTCAGACGGTTGAATGTCAGACAGATCCAGCGTGAAAAAACAACACCAATCCCCTGATTGCAGTGCAACTTGAAACAGGTGTTCGAAGTTTACGTCATTTTAATTGTGCACATGTCCACTTCAAGATTAAAATCACACAACTACTTTTGACTATTCTCACACACGTTAAATGCGATTTGCTAGTCAGAATGAAGCGCATCAATGGTCTCCACGTTCTTTTGTCCCTTTCCTATGGAGCGCTTTCGAATCCGACGGATATTTTGATTTTCGACTCCTGTATTAAGTATTTATTTGAATGTTTTTCTGCTTGTGGCACCTATTACTACACACATTTCTGTGCGATGAGCAGCAGACGGCATGGACTGCATAGTCTCAAAGGTCTGTTGTTCAATGATGGAAAACGGCNACCCCGGAAACGGGATTGGTGAACCCCACAAGCTCCCGCCAGGGCAGACGTGATATCAAACCGGACTGATATTCACTACCATTCGTTTCCTAATAGCAGCAAGATAACCCAAAGTAATAAGTATCCCCGTAAAACTCAATCGAAAAATTAACGATGAAAGACGAGCGGTAGTGGAAAATGGCTTCATTGACTGTCGCACACATCCGAGGATCTCTGAAAGGTTTTAATCTGACCGATGCGGTCTACTTGTGATGAAGGAGAACTCCAAGGCCACCGTGCTTGGAAATGCTCTTATCCTCCTTGGGCACGTTTCGATTGCACTCTGTGTATCAAAGGTAAGGCTGCTGCATATTACGTCAGAGTGCCTAAGCGGCTCACAATAAATGAGAACTGATGGTGGTGTTATGTCAAATGTTAAGTGAGCTACTATGCTTTACATTAACCTGTACAATAATGTAAATAATCAATTTATGGCAATTCTCATCTCAAAAGAGATGAGGATCTGCTACAAGTTGACGAGCTAACAGCAACTGGGTCTAATTAACGCCATGCACGAAGATTGTTGTGGTCTAAAATTATCCTAGGAGTTATATTTCCCCACATACCATCTTTAGCCGACCTAAGTGCTGAGTACGCGGAGGTTAGGATCAGGTGATTCGCGGTCTACTGCCAATGAAATCAATTGAGTCATTTCATGACTTCTGATTGTCTCAAAAAAGCATTGAGACAGGGGAAGGAGAGTAATTTCTACACCATTCACTGTAAGGGAAATAAATCTATTTTGAGAGTCATTTCTAAAGACAATGTTGTTATCCATTGTTGTTATCCGTTTCAAGGTGAACAGAACAGTTTATTGTTTATTTCTTTTTATTCACCGGCTACCGTCGTAGATCCACATATTGAGCCTCTGGCACCTTTGAAGCGAATCTTACCTAAATTCCAGGATCGAATAAAATTTTTGTCGGGGGCACTTTTGCAGCTTAACCCTCGGGACTACCGAGATGAGGTCCTGGTTGCAGTCCTCTGATTGCAATAGCGCCGTCCAAGAAAAGCAAAGATGGATAGATAACATTCGGGTTTTACACAGAAAACCGGAATGCTAGGTGTACCTATTTTCTGCCCACTCCACATGTTATTTCAAAGTGTTAGAGTGTTTCTCAACACGCTGTCTGATTACCATTTTTTGTCACATGCACCTAACCTACCACTGGTACATGAATACCAATTTTTAGTACCTCACCATTTTGTGATCTCATCCTAGCTTTCGGAATCCTGAGCCGTAACACCACCTCGGAAAATTTGTTACATAAATCTATTCCCATCTTGTTACAACCTTTAAAACACTATGCAGGAATGATTTTGCTTCAGTCCTGTAACCGAGAAAGTTTAGATGTAACAATAAACGGCGAGTTCAAGTGAAACAATTGATTGTTTATCATGCCATATGTAAAACAGTGAATTTTTAACTGTTGTCGAACTATAAAAAACAAGCCGACCTGACATAACCATTCCCATCTTGTGCCAACGCAGTTCACCGAGCTAGATCTATCGAGCGATCGATCAATGGTTAGATAAATAAGGTGATTCGTTTGGCCAGTTGGTTGATTCACTTATGGGTTGATTGATTGATTGATTGATTGATTGATTGATTGATATTCCCTGTTTGTGTGCACATTCCAATCGAATAACAAAAATTTGCTGCCAATCCTCGTTAACAAATTAAAGGCTGAGGAGACGTGAAATGAAGCGTGTACACACAAAGGAGCTCATTTGTCGGTCAAACACTGCGGATAAACGAAGTATTCTGTTCAAATACACTACCTAATAGACTGTTTCAGTTTTCTTTACATATCATGCTTTCTGAATTGAAGAAAACAAAAGAAGAACAATCAACTGATTTTGTCCAACATTCATACGGCAACTCAGCTGAACACATTTGTTTGTAAGCTGATCTCTGATCAGAAGTTATCCAAATGAAGTTACCAAAAAGGTAACGTATTTGTGTTCAGTGCCTAGTCTTCAGCTTCCGGTTGAAAGCAAATTATCAACAAACAATCTGTAAGCTTAAGAAGATAAGGGGAGGACAAGAAGCTTTGGTCAAACTACGGTCGTTCAATTTATCAGCCCTTCATCCACCTTTCCTTGTCTTTCGTACTCAGTTTATTGTTCTTTCTCCGTGAAGACGTTTTGTACAATGATGTACCCAGTATAACGGATGCATGTTAAAGAGAGGGAATATACAAATTTAATGAGAAATTGATCCATCAAGTCTGTTAAGGAATTTAGAATTTTTTAAACCCCTTAACAATCGGATTGTGATTTGTAGTTTAAATGAGTTTAGCCGTGAAACATATGATTATCTAGTTTTGTTAAATCAAAGGGAAAATGTGGGTGTGACTTGTTGCACAAATGATTTTGAATGTTGTGGGAAACCGAAAATCTTTATCTTTCATTCAAATTGAATGATCTATACCTTTTTCAGTTTAAGATGTCCGAATATCAATTCAAGGTGTAACAATATGAATTTAAGATGTCCGAGTATCAATTTTGTTGTGGATAGTACCTTGCACATTGCCGAGTAAAAGCGTTCGATGGGACTCCTGTTTACCCAGATCCATGTGCGTCCTACATGCATACTGATCTATGGCCCCCGAAACTTGCTCGTTTGCTTGGTCAAATGAGAAATGTGGTCATCGTGTGAGAGACCTCACCAAACCCTAAAGCGCTCCTTTTTGTTTCGTATGCAACTAAGTCTTCGTCGGTTTGCACATTGTGGCTTAGTTCTGACTGAATTTTGGGTTGCATTCTCCAGTCTGTGAGTGCAAACAAGCAGACAAGATCATCGTCAGTGCATACTTTTGTTGAGCTTGGGACGACACCGTGACAGGTATGAAATGACACACTTTTGTAAGTAGATATAAACACTGTATAACTTGCTGAAGTTTCATGAAAGTTCATTAGAATCGTTTGGCACATGATATTGGTGATAAGTTAGCAATTTGACGTATTCTGTATACTTTGATTTACCCTACTCAACTGTTTTTCAAACAAACATTGATGGGGCGGGTTTTGTAAATCAACTACNGCCCTTGATAAATACTTCTCAGTAACTTTTACACAGGTGAGACAGTTAAAGAGACAAACTGTTATTGATCTCTAATGAACGCGTTTGGAAGATTTTCTGGAAATTTGCATTGAAAAACTAATTTAAGACATTCACGACAACGAAGATAAAATAGTTAAGCGCAAAACGGTATTGGTTAGGTGGACAATTCCAGCTACTCTGAAAATTTACATCGCAATCTTGCTTGGAATTCGGTCACGAAAACAAGAAAACATGGGTGAAAAATAAATGATGTTCCAGAATCCCCAACCAACTCCAAGACAATCAACAAAGGAGTCATGTTCATCCCACAAACTTCACTTATGAGTAGAAGATCTGCGATTGATTACACATCTAAAAACTTCATTTTCACCTACAATTTGTTAAGGCTATCGTGTACTCAGTACTCATGTGATTCCAGTTTCACTCTTGTCAGTGCTCCCTACTTACCATCAAGTTGGNAACGGTTGGGCTTAGCCGTACTTTCATGTCAATAATCTGTTGTCAATTCTGTCCAATATCTCTGGCGGGTTACGTGCTGTCAAATAGTACCGGAAACCCATTGTCATATGGCGGGGCACGCTGTGTCGGTCACAAGTGGTAAACAATTTACGCGAAATTCGATTCAGCAAAAATTGTTACGCACGCACGCACGCATCCGTGTGTGTGAACAATCGGAATAGAGATTTCATCTGAGCACGGTGCTACTGTTCATGACAATGCATACAAAACACACTCCAAATGGCAAACACCCGTATCGTCTTTTTGTTATAGGTAGATAGAGAATTCGGAACGGAATAAGGTCCGAAAATCAACGGGGAGAGTAGGCCTGGGTTTTGGTGTGCAAATACATGCGGAAGGTGCAGAGAAATACAGGCGGAGTCAGCCACGTACACAAATGTGGCTTCAATTATGTCATTGTTATCAGAATATACAGTAAACGTACAGTGACTTGATTATTCAGAATTAACACAAGAAAGAACCATATTTTTTGGATTCTAGCATGGTGGTTCTCAAACTATTCTATTGAACAAAACTATGATTATCGGCGTTTTCAGTATATTGTAACTATCCCCAGTAATGCTGAAAGTCAGTTTGATCCATCACATCTCACCATTCACACTGTTTCTCACACAGATATGAGTTAATAGTAGTTGTCCCATTGCATGAGCATCGCAGAATCTAGCTTGTGCGGTGGGGCCGTAACCGAATACAACGAAAACCAAATCCGTAAGCACAAGGAAAACAGATCGTCTTTGTTCATATATAAACAAAATCGCGGTCGTCCACTGGAACAGGTAGTCGAACTCCACAGATTACACTGATTGGGTCATGTGCTACGCATGTCAGCGGATAGGTTACCACGGCGAGCGATGCTTGGCGAGGCAGGTAGCGGTTGGAAAAAATGAAGGGCGGTCAAGCTAAGACCTGGTATGAGGGTATGAAAACCCGGACCAGGAGACTGGCTCACATAGGTCCAGTTAGGCTCCCTGTCTGGGGCCCCAGAGATCATGGTCATCGGTGGTTAGTGACACCGAGCGATATGGCCGGGTGAAGCAAACAGTGGTGCTCATGCATCTACTTATTATTATTGTAACTTCAGTCTATGAAAACGCTACCTTCTGCTTAAGTCTGCGCTCAACATTCTAATCATCATTCTGTTATTTTATCCAAATGGGCAACCAAAAGACAGCAAACAAAACCGGCGCACGAAAGTGCACGGTTAGTGGTTGTAAGAACTGAACAATCGTCTGTATTAATCAAAGCACTCTCAGTTCCGCTACCGCAGGAATTCCTTGCAATTCAATACTTATGAATATCCAGAACCCATTTTATGTCATTACTATCAGACAGTACATCCACGAAATGAAGGACTCTGTCAGCCCGTCACAACGCTCCAACTGAGATTTGCGTAAAAACGTTATTGATATTCAAACAAGATGTTTTTGAGCATCAAAAAGATTCGATAACAAATAAATTCACATGAGGATTATCAATTTTTCATTACAGGAGTGGTCAAGTCCAAACCGGAATTGCAGGGCATTCTGCGTACATCCAATCCAGTCTCGCCGATCTTACCCGGCTCAGGGTAAGTCATTTTAGTTCATCACTGATCTCGATTGTGTATGTGGTACTTCCGTCATAGTTTTTTCCCCATCAACAAACACTGTTCTTTGTGGTCTGCAATGACCCTCATTATTTTTACCATGATGTTTTCTGCACTTATTATCTATCTATCTATCTATCTATCTATTCTATCTATATGGGACCGTCTGCAGTTCTCGAACAGATTTCATAGCATGGGAGCCCAGACAGATTGAAGATAAGGCCAAGATAATTGTCATCTATTTGTTTCCGGACTCCAAACAGCTGTTTGAGGATGGTTGAAACCGGTATAACCAAGAGAGAGATTGGGCATGTTGATAACGGACGGATGTCTTTACCAACCGAGGTGCTGCAATACGCTTGATCCTCAAATGACCTTCACCGTTTATCCTTGACTGTTGTAGCCTTCACCAGTCTGAACCCACCTACCCGCCCCACGCTCTCGACCAAACAGCATCTCTGTTCCGTCCGGGGTACACCGAATCGTAGAAAAGATGGTAAAACAGATCAGTTGCGGCACATGTGCTGAGCTTGGTGTAGTTACCCACAAACTGAACTGATTAACCGCGGTCACACTGGTTGAACACTTTTTTCTGACACCGCTTCATTCCCCAATTAGTACGAGTTCCATGTACACTTTTTTGTGTGTGTGCGTGTGTGTGTGTGCGTGTGTGTGTGTTGGTAAACCGCTCACAGCACCGGTCAACAAAAGTTGGTTAGACATCCGAACTGGGAAAGTGTTGGGGATGATTCTCCCATATGTTTATCATTCCACCAAAAACAAATTCATTGTACATCTTTGGGCGTATCAGTTCTTTCAGACTTTAAGTCATTCAAGAGACCTTAGCTGTATTGCCTAGCATAGTATTCGTCATACGGCATGATGAAAAGTAGATTGGCCTCTAAATAAATAAATTAGCTTGAAAAGGGTTAAAAAACCGGACTGTGTTGGTTAACGGTAGCGGTTTCGATTCCCAGAAAAGAAAGTTTGAATTCACTCGGAACACACGCGGTGCGTATTGACGACGAGGCCGGATAGGACCAAGAAAAGATGTCCGATTCTCTTCTTTGGGCATTACGCAACACAGACAAAAATTTCACCATACAGTGCTGACGTCGCTTTATACCCCAAACTGGGTTTGGAAACCATGATTGGAAGTATTTTTTGAAATTCAATGTTTTGAAATAGCAAATAATTATGAAAGAGATGAAGATCCAGGCATTGAACCGAAATTGATAGTTACTTCAAAATTACGCTCAGTGAGTGAGTGGCCTGTCAGCAAACATGCCTAATACTGCTCAACAATAAAGTGACTACCATGAATTACTACAGAGATTCGAAGCCAAATGACAAGTCCAGCGAAACTTTCAGGAAATATGTGTTTTGATTTTCTTCCCAAACTACTTATCAATGTGAGATCAAATCAATACTTTGTGCAGAAAATCATTTTCTTTAAAAGAAATAAACTTCATGGTTTGATGCAAGGCAGGTGGCAACGCAAAACCTAGACCCCGTTCGTTAAGTTATCATTATTGCCAAAAAGTCTTCTCCGCCAGAGATGGTAGAAGAGCAGGGCGATGTACGCACATAATGTCACTCGGGCACAATTTTTCGGATGATCCTGATTTCGGTGTACCGAGATACAAGTGAAACTGTGTAAAACAAAAGTAAATGATAAAAATTGTAACTGATCTGAAACTCGTGATCATTAAAATGAGACTAACTTTTAGAATATCAGACATCTCCACATGTTCAGTGAATTTGGGAAGTATCATAAATACTTTGACAGACTAGTCATCATTTATGTGTTTATTGGTTGCGTCTGTTGGTTCAGGTGACGGTGTCTTCGCGGACTGAATGTGATGAACTTCCTTTCGTTCAATAAGATTTATCGATGGAACACTTCTGATTTCATCTTTAGCGGTAGTCAACTAATTTTATCACGCTGCCTTTCCTCCGGATTGATTACATTGAGTAGAGAGGCTGAAATTAGTAAAACCCGGAAAGCCATGGTTCATTCAGCCCAACATGTACGCGTCAGGCTGGTTTTTATGTTAATCTTTATTAACTGATGGGAGGAATCTTTTGCGATGAAACCTTTAATTTCAGATCCGCAAACTATAATACGGTTTTTTGCTTCATCAGTAACGAGGAAAAACATAGACACCCATTGTCTGTCTGGTACCGAGAATGCAGTGCCAGTATAAGAAGGTGGAATTAGAAGCTCACACCTTTTTGAGCATCGAGTCCATCAAACCCTAAAGTTGAGCGCAATGAACAATGAATTAAATGGACCTTTTTTTTCGTTCCGCATGTTCGGTCTCTGATTGCGCGTACTAGCAAGTTTTCCGATGCAGCTGTTCGGAAACTAGTTTAGAATGATTGGATCCTTTGTCGACTATGACCTAACACTTATTTATCGGCATATTTTTCTGACTGGATCGATGAGCACACACATCCGCACACAACTACCTGTAACGTGATTTGACTTGTCAAAGTAACCAGACAGTATGGACATATTCCGTGATGTGTGCAAGCTGGTTAATGTCTCGCGTTGCGTGCGCACGTTTTTGCACGTATGCACAATATAGTGTGGTGTTAGTTTACCGTTCGTTCAGCTGCATTGTGTGAGCATGGTTTGAGGTTTAGGTGTCATACCAAGAGATGCATTTTTACCCTCGTTCCTACCAGCACACAAGCTTTGGCACCTTAATGTAAATCAATACGCAGTACTCCTTGTCCCTCTCTTATAAAAGACCTAGAGGATAGAGGACAGTTGTATAATTACCTGTATTATTGTACAAATGCATTGTTCTTCGGCAATGCCTGTCACAAATATATCTGAATTCATTTCAACATTGAAAGAACAAAGCATATTGATATCGGCTTTTCTTTACAAGTTTATATATGAAATATATTTTTCAGTTTTCTCAGGGCTCAAATCACCGATACACTTTACACAATGAACAGAATGCTTAGCAGGCATCCCAGTGAACCGTTGATTCCATCCATCCATTTGTATTTTGAGTCCTTCCCTACCCAGTGAAATCGTCCACCTCTTTGTGTCCACGAGCAATCTGTTTATCTATAAACCCCCCCCTCCCCGCTTTCACAAAAAAGATGCGATAAACTATCATCAAAATTAAATAAAACTTATGGGTCTAACAAAAAGGTAGTCTGCTGTGTTTTCATAATTCTAAGCACGTCCACGCTGTCAGAAGCCCTTAAACTATAATTCAATAACGAGACTCCAAAAGGGTAGAGCTGTTAAAGTGATTTTTTTTTTTTTTCTTGATAAGAATAAATGTCAAAGGAATGTATAGGTCGTAGTGAAAAATTTTAATATCGACTGATGTGACTGATTACGGTGGCCAAGCTTTGTAGGTTATCGTGACACCGACTCGGCAGGTCAGGCCTGAAGTCTCCCACTGGGTTCCAACTTCACCCTCCCCTTGTTTTTCATGAAGGTAGATTGTTTGCCATGCAATCAACATTTGGAAGCCTGCTTCATTGTTGTTACAAAATAAGGACAACCTCTATCAAATCATTGTCGATTCGGGTCTGGACAAGATCAGATATCCAGGATGGTTTTCAACAGACTACGCACATGTCAAAGTTGTTTGAGATGGACCTTACACATCATAACTGTTGAAAATTTCGCATCCGACCTCTCGGTAATCAGCGCCCTCTTGTCCCACGGTGTCCATTGAGATCTGACCTCGACTAACCGGAAAATTTGTACCTGACGAGTGTACTTACCACGGGCAGACATATATCGGCTACAACCCAATTTGAAAAACGTGAAATGCACTGTGAGTGCTTTTCAACAAAATGAATGTACTTATTAATAATAGTATCAAAATGTATACCAAATAAACTAACTGGTAACGGACATTCTCATAAGATATTGATTTTAGTCTTTATTTGTCAGGATCTGCGTCCGCACAGTGTTTCAGGAGAACACTTCTAGAAAAAATAGATGAACATCTGCAAACTACTATTAAAATGTAATCACCAAATATTTTTGTTTGGAATCAAACTAGGAAAAAAGTTCTTGACGACTCTTTGGTTAGGAGGGGATTTGTATTTCTGTACTGATACTGCCCGAAACTTTGTTAGAAATATAAGCAAAGTACAATATGGTGGAGTCGAAACTTGTTTCTGATTCTCGAAATTGATCCACATGAGAACTAGGTCTTGTACTATCAACTTTTTTGGGTGAGGTGGGCATGTTTGACTGCAGTCCGAGTCTGTGATGCGGTCTATACAATGTCAGAGTTTACTTCATCTCGATGCAATCGAACCGACAGAGCTATACTCAAAAACACGGCTTCCATCTGGACTAAATAAATAGCTCCAATGCTCAAATCTGTCTGCGTTTCATCAAAGATACGATAGCAAATCAGACTAGGGATGGAAACACAGATCGTCTATCACACTTTGAAGCTTATTCCCAATTGTTCACTCACGCACAATGAAGCACCTCCCAAATCTCACCGACTACTCAATCAGAGTAACATAAAGACAAAATATAGAGTATCAAGCTTGGGTTAACCCATTCACTCGTTCAGAAGTGTCAGGCACTCTTGAGTTTTGACAGGGACACAAAAAGTGCGCACTGCTGACGAGTCCCAAACAGGACAAAACAGCTGCTCGGTGCACTTTGTCGGTTATCACAAACATTTCCATCGCATTTAAATGCATTTAATTAGTGGGGAGTTAAAGATCGCCCAATGAGGGTAACCCACACCCAATACCATCAAGAGTGCCTAGTGCCTCTGAACAATCGAGTGGGCTAATCCAAGCTTTATACTCTTAAACGCAGACTTACGGTCACTTCACTAAAGACAAAGAGGACATTAATTCTGTTTATATCGATGCAGACTGTCAGGGAAAACGAGAAAGGGGGAGGATTGGGTGATGCTCAAAACCAATTAGGCATATCCGAGATGTTTTTAGGCATTGAATAAAATTACCGGACTAGCAATAAGAAATTAAGTATGATAGACTGATATAAAACTTAAAAACCCTAAATCTAGAAAGGCAATAAATGCTACAAAATCGAATGAATGACTGAGGGTGTAGTTCAGGGATAAGGGTCTGAAGTCCCAACCCGAAGGTTCATGGTTCGAGTCCTGACAGAGACACAAAACGTGCGCACTGCTGACGAGTCCCAAACAGGACGAAACAGCTGCTCGGTGCACTTTGTCGGTTATCACAAACATTTCCATCGCATAAAAACAAAACTTTAATATGTAGGACTCCTGTGTTGAGAGCAGAGACAACCAATTTTACGAGTATCCAATAGTGAACGTGATCTAACTACCAAAAGAATGATATTTGTATCCGCGAAACTCCAGTGATCAAGAAAAGTAGTTTTACATCGATGGTCAAACTGCAACTATTTCAAAAGCTATTTTGTAGTAGCTGTGCAAATTGTAATATTTCAAGATTTATACCTTAACCTACAGAAGAGACCTGTTGCGGTGAGATGCTTTCGAAATAATTCATTTCAGCAATTGATCGACTGTTTCTGAAGAGGACATCTGAACAAACGTGACTCCGTAATTTGAGCCACTCTCACTATGACGTGGTTGAAACCATGGTAACGCGCACTATACTTTTTCACCTTTTACATGACCGTCTGCCATTGGAGGATGAGTTAGCTCCATGGACCACAGGGATTTATAGAGCTCATCGGGAATAGGATTGCAGATGATGCACCCATCCCCGTTCCAACTCCATCCCTAGCTCATGCAAGTGCAACCGGGCAAGGCAGAAATGGGATCTCGGTAGCCCCACTGGAGAGTTTTGTGCAATATAAAGAACGGGACGCGGCGTGACTGTCCGATCAGTGTTGCGTTCCGCGAGTCACATCACAGTACTTTCACAATACTCTCGATCCGCGACCTGGAAAGATGTAGCCGTGCTTCTGTTGTTTATGCTTGGAATCCGCAGTAGAAACCTCGAGAGAGGGATCGACGGATATCACCAACTGCTACAGTCTAACGCGAACAAAATTCAACTTCCCTGTGTGTGCTCGGCTGAATGAACTGAGAACCGTATATATGAAAATCACTTAGTTTAAATTACTAACACACAATTAACAAAAATAAAGATGACTAACTCGAGCAACTCTCAGTGAAATACAACGGTTATTGTATTTTTGTTGTTACTGGATGTTGTAAGACACTCATGCGAACAAATGCATTTACTTAGAACTTCGCTATTCACACACACACACACACACATAAATATATATATATATATACATTTAGACGTCGGTACAATCATATTCCAGTTGTAATACGTGATCTACTATCATACCGAACAAGGGTTTTAAAACCGATGATTTTTCCGCTTTCCATTGGCCATGCAAGTCGACGTTTAAACCCACAATCCTCACCATCTTCTCTGTCCTCCCAGCCGAAGACTGATAAAATAAGGGTGTTTAAACTTTTTCAGCCAGCCTGGTTAAAAAGCAAAGTTCCTATAAACTTATTTGGAACAATTTTGTTTGGGCTTAAATTACCAACAGTAGATGTTTGAGGAGAATCGACTGTGGTCCCATGATCTGAATCCCCTTTGATTTATGTACAAACTTATAGACAAAAGGGGTACTCTTCATAGTTTTCTATGTAATTTGGTCAATCTATTGATGATTACACTCCATTACTCAAAAGTCACACCCGACCACCACTTTCAACAGCGTTTTCCAGCCTCCACATTGTAAATGAACAGGTTTACCTCCAAATACCCAGTGATTCGTCAAGCGGGAATTTGATTTTGTTTAGCTAAACACGACTCGATTACATTATGTGCCACAAGAAACCTATTAGATGATAGGAATTATTTTGAATCGATTTACGATAGGCGAACAAGAATGATCACGTGATTTGGCAAAAGAAGAGAGTTTAACAGCAAGCTGAAAAGTTTATTTTCATTCTTCCTAAAGTCATTGGATAAGGAAGGGTACTACTAAATCACCCTGAAAATCTTCATTGTTTAGATGCTACTATAATCTCATGTTCATCAAGATTAATCACATATACGATATTATCAATAAATACAAAGAAGCAAATAGTCCTGACTCTAGCCATCTTGTGAACCCCGCTCAGTAACTAAAGCCACCCGGTACAGTAGGCACCAGTACCCCTCGGTGGAACATTTTTCCCCACAGAGGTATGGACTGACCGCACAGGGAACTAAGGGAGCCCAGCATAACAAGATACCGAAAGAACTCAATAAAGGAGACGAGTCATTTGTATTTCGATTACAAAGTTTCTCTCTAATGAGACCATTGTTGTGCAAAAAGGACCCACTCCAAAGGACATTGAATAGGTGAACCATTCAAGAAACCCGAACACCTTCGGTTATCCCATGAACTTTTGTATCTTTTAGAGTCCCAAATAACACTGATTAGTCTCCCGTCCGAAGGACAGTCAGTATGCTCAGCGATCACCATAATCAATTTTGTCCATGCAGTGAACGAAGTGAATCCAGCACTATTGTCATGGCGCATATAATCTATATAAAAAATGAGCTTATTGAATCGGGGCAACATGTGATGTACTATTACTATCAATTTAGACTTTCCCTTTCATCGTCGATGTCCGTTTTCTTGAACCTCAACCAATTACGCGCACTTGTTTTAGTCCTCTTCACTGGTGTTTATTGGACTGAATAAAATGACTGACCGATTGAGATCTAGAGTTACCCAAAAATAACTACGCGTACATCTTCACACCTTTGCATTATTCATCAGTTGTAGTCCATTTCTAATCTACTCAAAACAGACAGAATGGGCTTAGTAGTGAACACTATCGCTGTTCTGAAGTGGTCAATACGCACTAACCGAAGTTCATGGACGCAACACGTTCCATACATTCATTTGTGTGTCAACCAGGAGTCGCCAGGTTGAACAGTTTCGTTTTCTCGGTGTTCGTTTNCGAAGAACGATGGGCAAAACGTTCAATTATGGATCAGGTAAACGCTCCAATTGTGTCGGAAAACGGCATCAGTGCAGATCCAGAAGAACGACAGACGATTAAACGAACAACACCGGCATTTATATACATATATATACTATATAAAAGGAGTCTCGTAAATGCCAACCAGATTATTACAACCATCAGGAATTTTGGTTGCACACAAGATAACGGTGACCGTGGGAGTTACCTTATCAAGAGCAAAGAATTAACTGCTGAAAAAACGGTTTCCTCAAACGTCGCATACAAATTAAAGTACCGAAACTGCGACATATACGACGTGAGACAAACCAGTAAAAAGCTCACAACACGACTACACGAACTCACACTGGCGGTCAGATGACACGAGGAGAAGTCACAAATTTCAACCCACATGGATGCTGGGAATCACGTCTTGGAACTGGGCAGAGCAAGAATAATCGGAAAAAGAACCACCAAGTCAATACGGAAAATCATCCAAGCCTGGCACTGCAGAACGGAAAGTATAAATAAGCATATAGAACTGGAACCCATCTATCATTATCTAAGAAAACACTAGTGACCTGAGGCTGTCCCAGCTATAACCGGTCCAAAACTAGTTCTAACCAGTTTGAAGCCGGTTCAAAACCTGCTCGCGATTGGTCCAGGGAAGCCAATCAACCAATGAAAAAAGGGATGGTAACCAAGAGAACGAGACAGCCAATCAAATCACAGCAAACGTTTGCTATTACCCAATAGGATTAAAAGGAGGCAAACAGATAGTCAAACCCGATCCCACTGAGGACTGATGCTTTCCCAAAGTCGCACTGATGATGTTACCTAGATTAGATACGAAACGCCTGCGAACAACACTTTCAGCTCGGATAACTCACTAACATCAACTCTTCAATTGGGTGTTCTATCAAACAAACAATGAAAGTGCATGGGCATTGATACTGAAAAATGAGACCATCATTTGAATCAGTTCTGTATACATATTATTAGCCAAGCGCGAAACAGATCGACTGTCAAACAAGTTAGTTTCTTTGTCGATAACAGCGACTGGAATTCACCTGCAAAACTCAACCCCTCTGCCTTTAGAGCCCCACCAAAATTTGTGCAAACACTTAAGCACCTCTCCACACACTTCACATCCCAAGAAATCTCGAAAACCAATAAAGTGAACAAACATCTACCTGATCATTTTCAATTTCACTCCCGATCTCAAGATGAAACTCATCCCAAAACAATCATACAGGAGCTTTTCCTTCTCGGAAACACCTATCAATTTACGATCAATTTACTATAATGTAATTTATTGATATGCCCTCATCTTTCGCAATAATTCAGGCTTATTCGTGTCCACCACAGTTTCTCCCCGCTCGACGAGAGTGGAGGCCAACCAATGGTGAAAACAGGCTCGAGTATAAGTCACTTACGCAAAACGAACAATCGCCGTCGGTGGTCATCACAAAAGCCATGGTGAGAGGGTCTCTGCGACTCGGGATAATCGAACGGTAACCCGATTTCAATGACGCAGTTATCCAACAAGGCGTATAACTAAAGAGCAAACCTGGTTGCACGAACTAAAGCAATAGGACTTGGTACATTTGTGGGCGTATAGCTATCTTATTCGGCTTTCGCTTTGAAAATTTTGCACGCTGACTATTTTTTATACATAAAAGTTTAGTTTATTCTTTTGATAACATTTTGGAATATTCCTGGAGATCATTATTTAAGTAAACAGGAAAGAACTTTAAACATGGTCTTAATAGAGCCCATGACCATTGACGGACACTGAAGACCATATTTTATTTGTGGTGAACTGTTGCATGCTGGCCGACGAAGAGCTCGGTACATCGGCTTTGTTCTCATTAGGACTTATCAGTACTGTTTTTCGTTCCTGCTGAGACGGAAGTAGCGAATCGTCGACTTGGAAACGGGAACTCCTGACGCTGACGATCGGAGCCAATGGCTACCTGCTTGAGCCACTGAATTGATCTATTTAGTTCTTACGATCTCAAAGTCCAATACCTAGTCTGTTTTTTTCAAGTCCCCCCTCCCCCTCTTCGCCTTCGAGTAGCTCAAACCTGAAAACTGACCTGATTGATTGATAACCCAAGTTAATCGATACCCAACTATGAAAGTCTCAGCATAAGCAACATCGAGTGCCATGAAACCAAGAGGCATCATCTGGCAGAATCGCACTACTGCAAGCGTTTCACTCAATTAGTTATTAAATCGAGTGTTTCTTGAAAGTCTACTTGTTTCTGGGTGGACATTTACGAAAATTATAAATTAAAGTGAATACTACGCTAGGATGTTGTACTGCATTTGACAAGATTCAAACACAAGCCTACGAATGAGACTTGTTTATTTCAAACCAATAAACATGTTCTGTGGTTGAATTCTCTACCCCGGATGATCAATGCCATCCACTTGACTGAATCAAACTGCACTCGTAAGTGATGGTGCTTGTTCTCGAGGTGTAGGGGCAAGCAAAAACGTACGAAGGGGCTTAAAGTATTGGCATAACACCACATACACAAACACACCCTCTTTCACCATCTAAGCTGGTTTCTCTCCTCCCTGCAACCCCGGTGTCTGGTTTTGCGGTCACATTACATGACATTGTCGCGTCCTGACTCTTGGCTACATAACCATCCATTTGTTCATAGAGAGCTGTCCAGCCACCCACGGACCGCTTGAATGGGAAGAAATGCACATTTCTTTGCGCCACCACGGGGAAAGACAAATGTCTTCCTGTACGGTCAGTAAGGCCATAAAATCACGGGCATTACATCCGTAATCACGCACACACGCAAGAACACAAACACACTCGAATGTCATTCTGTCTCATCCTAATTAGTCTTAGTGACTATCCCTAAAAGTCACAAAATAAAATGTAGGCGGACAAACGGCAAACGTAGATAGCTCGTACCAAAAAGTCAATCTCAATCGAGCATGTGAATAGCATGACAAATGATTTGATCAATCACAAGCTGTAACCGGTGATAACTATTCAGTTTGTTCTGCTCTAGCAGTTTACTTACTGTTTTGATCTGACAAACCCTACTTTATGTTCTCTACGCTTATGGCGTGAATCCGATAGCCACCAACACCACTCACACAGCTTGTCACGCGTTGGCACAAAATCGAGTTTTGCTGATAGGTGGACTCATTCGGTATGTTGAAATATGCTAAATGAGTCCCTTGATGAGTTTTAGCTTCCCCAGTCGGATAGACACGCACACACAAAACATCTTTCAAGTCGACCGAGTCGACTAAGTGTATCATCCTACCCTGTTAGTATTATGGAACAAGTTCTACCGGATTGCATGAAACAATTGAGATCCCTTTCATTTTTTATCGGTCACTGAATTTCCTGGTTTTGATCGGAGCTAGTAGAACGTGCGCCGTGTTTCGCTTCTTTGTCGTCGGGTGTGAGATGTAGATTTAGATTGTCAGTAAACGGAATAGTGGGACAATAGCTTACTTCTATCCGATGTGGAAATTTCTAGGTGCGAACCCCGAATGAGTCGGTGCATATATGTACTAACTAACCTGAGCTGGGAAGGAGGATTAATGAGTGCCTTAGTTTTGTCTACCAGAAATTTTCAAAGCCTATGAAACGGACGAGTGTGGCTCATAAAAATTTGAGTGAATTTGAAGATAAAACTACCTATGATAAAATTACGCAGAATTATTCTTGATGACCGACACAGAGCACTGGACAGCTGCTTCGACCTTTTGGTAAAACATAGCCATTTGATAAAGTGCGTTGATCGTCTACCGTGTAGTTCACGTTTCTCGGTTTTGACATTCAACCCGAAAGTTCGCGGTTCCAGTACCAACTGGGACACAAAAAGTACACAATGCTGGTAGGTCCCCAAAAAAAGAACGAGACAGCTGTCCGGTGCTGTTTTTCGGTCATCATGAACAACTCTGTTGCAAATGAAGTGCAAGGAACATGTGGGTCAGTATAAGAAACACCCACAGAGGAAAACCCACACCGAAGACGACAAAACACTACCTGGTGTTTGTATAAATAAGATGAGCTAACCTGATATAGAACATTCGAAAAGCTAAACTCCAAAATTGTCGAATAGGTTTAATTACCAAGCTTTGGTTTTTAGGTCTAAATTTCGCAAAATCCTTGAGTTTAGAATTATCAGATCTCCGGTACATAATTCATCGATATAATAATTTTTTCCAATATTTTTTTTAATATTCTGGCCTGCAGCAACCACAATTCTTTCAAACATGGCTGTAAATCTTTACATACATGGATTGACTCTATGATTTCAATCAATGTCTGCCCCTCGATGAATGCATTGCACGTTCAGCCTCATGCGAGGGGATGGATATGACATTGTCCCATACCAGACACTCTACATCTGCCGCAAAAGTATCCACTACTACTGTTGCCGCTATTGGTTAAATGGCTTTTAAAAGAGCCATTAATCCATTGCTATCGATGTTGGAGGTACATATGTTTTAGGATGATATAATATCAATGGAAAAATTATTCGAAGGATTCGTAGGCATGGCACCGGTTATAACTTCAGTCTATCAATAATTTGTGTTTCTTCCTTTGCTCGTGAGCATTTGGGGAATTTAGGCTTGGCAAAGCATCCTGTAAATTGGCAATCACACTTCATCATTGGACATGCATTTTTCTCCAGTACATCTCGAATCCTGTCCTCAAATGCCATTGTCAAGCTAGAGGATTTATATATCGGTCTTCAACCCAGAGCGAAGACGTTTTTCATTATATTCAAATCCGGGCTGTTCGGTGGTAACCGAATGAATCCCGTTTTAATCCAGAAACTATCTGAATGTGAGAAAACATGATCCAACTAGGAATAAGTAGTTTCTGTGACAACCATCTGAGAGACATGACAGATAAGGTTTTTTTGGTAAAGTATGGCTTTTCGGAACGGGCTGGGAGAGTTGTAGTTACCGAAAAAGTGAATTGGTAAAATATCCGTGCCTGTACGCCCACACAATAGAAAACGGTCCTCTGGGCACGTTGCGATGTTCAGACCGATCGAAAGGCTTTATAGGGGATTCACGATCCCTAAGGACAAGTTTAGGTCAGAAATGTCTGCCTTGGCTTAATC
>UZAN01042193.1:33823-45651 GCA_900618425.1 Echinostoma caproni
CACGTAAGTATTTTAGTAACAATTTACAGCGAACGAGAGAAGTTGGGATCGATTAAATGGATTTTGTCAATTTGACGTGACAGTTAAATTTTCAGTATAATTTTCTTTTGTTCCATATTGCGCAACTTTGTTGCACACGTTTTTTTCTTCCAAAAGCAAACAAACGGCCTCTGTCAATGGTCAAATGGGACATCTATTGATTAAATTTTGTCGTTTAGGAATGGGTTACCAATATGGATCAGTGAGATATTTAGATCAACCTCCAATAATTCCTACTTAATTACAACTGATTGCTTGATAGAAATAACTCGGCCTCGTGAAAATCACGAAGGTTCACAGGTATCTGGTACAATAGTCATCATCAGCACTGTCGAATGCATGACCACGTTTTGAAATGCAAGAAAGAAATGTGTAAGTGCACGGTTATCAGTGTTGACACGTCATTCGATTGATGTGTACGCAATTAGGAAATCCATGATTCTCCTTCAGATGATCGGGTTTTCTTTCTAGCTGTCGGAGCAGGACGTAAGCCTCATCCGCAAACTCAGGAGTATCTGTTTACGTATACTGAACACCAACCCGCTGAAGGTTTTAGCCCTCGGCTATGCTAAGCCTAGTTTAGCCCACCGTTCAAAAAGTAGTGTGCTGGGGAGTGGCTTCCCCCATCGGTCAGATGGTCCATCAGGTTAGGGGTCCAGCTTCAAGCAGCTACTTACTCCTTGCATCGCGTATCAAGCTATGTTGAGCGAGAACCCATTTAGCACTCATGCACGTGATACTCCTGAAAATTCATTGAATTCAAAAATGTTTCAGTGTTTCAAATGTTGGTTTAACACCGGGAAGGAAATTGCTATCATTTCAAGTGGAGAATTGCGTTATATGTTTGCATACGGTGAAGCTTTGGTGCTATACACGTTCGTGAAGCCAATTTGGTATAAGTTATTTTGAGATAAATAAATACTTACCCTATTGAATTCGATGGCGTTTTGCTGTCAAGCACTTGTGCAGATAAAATTAGATGTGCTGAGGATGTCAAGTGAGAATGCTCTGTATCTGTATCAAAGGACGTCCGTATTCATTTCACAGTCACTTGTGAGTAGTAGCAGTGTGGTATAAGTTATACTCATTTGGACCGACCACACTTCAGACTTCCTTTTCATACACAATCCTCAGTTCATCCAGTCACCCGGACACTCAGAAAGCCTTAGAATTGAGTTTTACTCTCCTCAGAGTTCATCCACTGTCTCGTCCGGGATTCGAAATCCGGACCTCTTGCACGGAAGACCTGATTAGTTAAAAGGCTTTCGAAAGGAGTTAACAGATAGTCAACTATGTCTCCTTTCGTTGCTGTCGGACAGAAGTAACCTGACCGACCATCACTCAAGACGAAATCCGAACACAAATGATTTGGTAATTCTGACCAGCCTCGGAATGATCTATAGTTGGCACAGTGGTAACACATATACGCCTACTCTGCGATGGGTTCAGAGTTCAAAAGACAACTACCGATGAACTCTGAGGAGCGGGAAACTCAAGCTCAGTGGTGCCCGACGGTAATGTTGACTGGATGGATCGAGGATTGTGCGTGAAGATGAAGCCTAAAGGATGGTCAATCCACGTCAAGGTTCACAGTTCATTCATGTTTTTGTCCACTCATTCATGAATGGGACCGCGGCTAACCGCACACACACACACACATCTATATATATTTAATATTTTACACGCGTCTGACGCCAGACTTTGTGCCAAACAAATCACGGTACAATAATCTTTAAGAAAAAAGAAAAACGTTCCTTGATTTGCATGTGGGAGGAATACTACCAGGTTTCCCAGGCCAAGGCAGGTGAATTTTCTTGAGGAATCCGCAACCGGAGCCTTTGGCTAACCAAAGCCTGACCCGCAAGGCAGCTGCGTGGTGTGCGAAAACCGCAATCCATCGGGGGCCGGTGTCCAGTTCATCGGATCATGCGCTCTTTGAATGTCGAATGTCCAAAGTGCCCAATACACCTCGATGCCCAATTGAGTCGGTGACCACAACCGCCCAAACCGGGAAGATGTGTGGTTAGTACGCCTCCTCGTGGTTGATTCGGAATTAGGGTTTTTTGGCCAACACCCCAAGGTGAACTATCAGTGGTCCACCAACCCGGTTGTCGGCTTTTCGTCCTCTCACTTTGGTGCGAAAACATCTCCACCACGAGAAGGCAGTGAGCAAGGCTTCCTCAGCAGAGGCTATTCGAGATTCTTGGTCGTTTGGGAGCATTTCGCGAGGTTCAAGGGAAGGGTGACCAGCCGCAACCCTAGACACCCCCAACCATATTGAGGACTTCGGAGGCATACGCACCTAGGTGAATGTCATTGCTTGTTCACATTCTAAGCAGATGTGCATAATCGCTGGTCTCAGCTTACAAGTAATTTATCTGTAACGGTTGCTTATTGAATTAAGAGAAAAGTTTTGAAATTATTATTTCGAACCAGGAAACAATACAGAAAAGGTATGTTGTCATTGAATATGGTTCATAAAAGTAGAAATGGAATGTGCGCCACACCACGGAACATTCGTTCGTGCTGCTGACTTTTAAGCGCATTTCACTTCAGTACAATACAGCAGCAAATGGAGTTGCTTTATCCCCATATCTACCATTGGCTGATGATGAAGTGAGAAACATGTTCAAATCAACATGCCCACCTGCTTCATGCGGTGGAAACCGCAGAATGAAAATAACCAAACTCACGCACTAACTGAAGATACCGAGGGGCCCCAGATGAGCTTCATCAACGCCACGATATCGCCCGAATATACCATTATTACTCATTGTAAGAAAACACAAAGTAGAGAACAGGCTCGTTTGCAGTGATTCTTCTACAGGCTGATATATCATAATTTATATCAAATTGTTTAGAAGGGGGGAGAAGTCATGACAAGTCGGAAAAGAGATAATCAACATTCCAGTTCCATGACCCGATGTTGCTCACACTTTGGTCCTCATACATGCGTACTGGTTCGGGTCATTAGGGGTGCGTAGGGGTGGGGGTGGCTGTGTCGTGTTGACAATGGAAGACTGAGTGTTCTCACGAATCATTTTTGAGAGAATAGGGGATTATGTAGGTGGATTCCGATCGCTTCCGCTGTAACCAAAATGCGACTGCTAATCCTCTTAGATCGGTGGATGCGAACTAAGTAGAGGGGTCGAAACGCCTCGGCCACATAAACTACGTGGTTTGATTCCACCAGGTGTGAACATTTTGGTCGTCATTTTGGGTCGTCACCGGTTGCCAAATAAAACCACTACTGCGGAGAAGAAACCGCTTTACATATCGCTACATTTCAAGGGCGACACAACTGCCGATATGGTGACAAGAAAGCTGAATACATTTGTAGAAAAAAGCATTCCCCGCACCAAAACTGCTTATTGTGTTCGTCTCCACTTCTGTGC
Organism: Echinostoma caproni; assembly: GCA_900618425.1. Taxonomy (NCBI): domain Eukaryota; kingdom Metazoa; phylum Platyhelminthes; class Trematoda; order Plagiorchiida; family Echinostomatidae; genus Echinostoma; species Echinostoma caproni. The sequence goes on from UZAN01042193.1 coordinate 37,258, forward strand.
TTTCAACTCAAAGATAAATTGCCTTTTTCTGCCGTCTCTGTCTGTGTGTACTTATTTACCTGTTTCTCTTGGGCAAGGTTTATTGGTCGCACGAGCAGACATTTATCTGGACGAGTCCGTGAGCACCACCCGGCCTGGTTGAACAGTGAAGTAATTAGGACCATGATATCGATCGGAACAGCCAATGTGACTTGTTCCTCCAAACCGACTCAACATAAATCGATGAGCCTCACTGGAGACATCATGTTAGCCTGAGAATGGGAGAGAATGTTTGTGCACACTATTTCGTTGAAGTCTAATGACTGTTTCAACCACTGATTTGAACTTCGTCATCTGACCGGTATCCATTGGAACTTCCAAATTGGTCCTCAAATCCGGTTGATTGGTCGATGTAAAGTGGTACACACAGTGGAGGAATAGGAACTTCACAACTAGAAGGAACTGACCTGCGTCCATAGCGAGGAATGAAATAGAAAGCTTCGCAAAGATGAGATTATGAATGACCCAGGAGAAAACAATTCAGCATCATTATCTTACTGATGCACAAGATATTTTACGCGATAGAATAGTGATCACAGAAACAGTAAACTTTGGTTTATTCGACCTGGTTTCTTCAAATCATTCGATAATTTAAACCAGCTTTATATTCGTCTACAGTACCATATCGTGGAATAATGCAATCTGTTCTTTGTTCAAGGCTTACCCCCTTGTCTGCGATCTACAACGTGGATTGGATAGACTAAATCAATGTCCGATCAATGGTTCCGTCGACCCGAACTCAAATAAACGGGTCATAACTCACACGAAACCACAGAGCGGTTCAGATGTGGTCAAGCTATCCGAAAAACAAGTTACCTACGTATCAGGACCACTACAGACACCTGTTTCGAGCAAATTCCTTTTGGGCCGCGTGGCCTCCAATGAGGATATTTGTATCCAAACTGAGACCCCTTTCGCGTTCACCATTGCAGCTACGGACAAAGAGATTTGCATAACAAAAGTAGCCTCGGTGGATGATTTGAAGCGACTCAGTTCGTATGCTGAACGTTCTACAGATGGGTCCGATGTACGGAATCGGAGAAAACTGAGTCAACCAACTCGTCGTGCAATCCCCGTCAATCTACGGCTCACATTCGGATCCGAATCCAATTTGGCCGGGTCTCATAAATCACGGAAACCGGAAGCTTTACCCCCAGGATCTAATTACCGCGTGATGTATCATGTGGACATCCCGTACGGTTCAAACGTGGCGCAGTTCAAACGCGATGCACTACGCCGTACACATTCAGCTAGTGGAAGGAATCCTTTTCGTTACAGCTTGCCTTGTATTTCCTATCGGGAAGATGAGCCTAAACCCATTGCTCTTGTTCCTTAATCTGTCTTTCTTGCGGGCATTTTAACTGAACAAATAGTGAACAGTAATGCAAACACCGACTGCAATTATGCCCCCCACCCCTGTACAGAGATGGAACAGTTAACATCGATTGTTACACGCTATAAGATAGTGTCTTTCGAAACTCTTGCCAATCACAAATGTACTACATCATCAGTGCACCAAAGTTCGATACCCAAAACAAACAGGCAGACACAGACCAACACAAACGTAAACCTCCTTCTGCAGACCTCGGCTGCTATTTCCCTCACATCTGAATAGGACTGCACGCTATCTTTCGCGTTCCAGTATTAAATCGATCTTATATACAACATCCTGTTTGCATACCTCACGCTGGACTTGATTATGCTTCCCAGTCTAGGCTGATTCACGCTTTTCCCTCTCCAATCACCTCGCTCACATAATTATCGACCGCATTATGAACTTCACATCGTGATCAACATCATCATTATCATCATCATCATTATGAAAGAATATAACATCTCCTTGCGCACTGCCTGCCTATCAATCAATCAATCGATCAATCAACCAATCAATTCACCTGTACACGCATTTCAATTCACACAGTTAAGAATTGAAATTTTATTTGTTGTCCCTAAACTGAGTTTTCAACCGGTCTCAAATTCAATATTGTCCTGCCTTTTTTCGTTTCAATATTATTGGTATAAATATGCACTCATATCTTTGTATTTTACTATCACATGGAAAATGGGTTGTACACATAAATTTTACGGTCCAGAGAAAAAACGAAGAGAAATAAAGTGAGAAGGTTAAGCAATTTAAGTCACTGGAGTAATGCTAGTGTTCTGCACTCCAGGGTCTGAGGTTCCGGCCCTATCTCTAGCCATCGTTGTCCCGGACATATACTGTGGATATCCAAATTATGTTGTTTGGCAGATTTATTTATTCTTATTATTATTATTATTATTATTATTTATGTTTCGATTGTGAAAATCTCAGTAGCCTCGGTGGGATTCAAAACACGCACGAACGCTGTCTACACTTTTGCACATTCCACGTTCTACCACGCAGTTACTGTGGCCTCATAGACCAGTTGACAGAGGATAAGCCGTGAAACCGGGTAGGCGGCATTCATGCACGGGTTCGAATCCCACTGAGGCTACTGAAGTTTTCACAATTCAAATATAACCTTGTAGGTCTTCTCGTTCAATTTAACTTCTATGCAGATCCCTGCTCCCAAGACCCGGTAACTGATGTCCACCGCGATCACAACCAATCAGTCGGTTCCCATGAGCATGACTTCTATCCGTCTTAGTGTTCATCACATTACAGTGTATGATAATTCCGTTTAAAAGGTCCATGAAGGCGGTAAAGTTAAGCATATTTTTTCCTTGGAGGAGAAAATTCGGAATCGCGATTTATTGTTACTCACGATGACTTGACACGAATGCCTGAGTCTGCTCAGGTCACTGAAGGCCCGGAATGACAGGCGTCCAGACAAGCGAACAAAACCGATGGTCCCATCAATAGGACGAAAAGCAGTAAAGCTACAGTTCCATAATGGGAAATCGGTTGCACGGAGTAAAAAAGTTCTGCATCAGCGATTAGATCGATTAGGTGTGCCTTCAACTTGAATGCACGAGTTGGGTAAATAGGAAGAAGCATCTGGTTTGAAAACAAACTGAGAGGTTTTTGAACACTCCATGGGCAAAAGTTGTTGTAACCGTGGTTGAGCTGAGTAACATACAAATAAGTATACATTACTGCTTAAATGAAACAAGTAGCTGTAGAACTAATGAAGGAGATGTTTGATAGAAGGAGAGGAGGCGTATCACTGGTCAGTAGTAAAATCAGAGAAAAATAAACAATTTTGATGGGGTTCAGCGGTACCAGATTAAGGGAACTTTCGGGATAAGATTGCGGTTCTGTGATACTCAGTGTTCCAGATGGTCGTAGAAGATACTGTACAAAGAACCTATACAAGAAAGACTGAAATGAAGAACAGGAGGAGTCCACCAAGTTGACCATCAAATGGCATTTTTCAGTTTCTTCTACCACATGCCGCACGCAGGCTACTGAAAACTACTTTCAAGATAACTAACTTACAGCACCAGCCGATTGTAATGCACTAAAACATGTTCTTTCTGATCAAATTGAGCTTCATTATATTTATCACTTTTATTAATGCTTTAGGTATGGACAATAACTGATCTCCTGTCTACTTCGATCAACGTAATTTCTAGGCTTCATGACTGCGAATTAAACATGCGAGACCTCAATTGTCAACATAAAATAATCTCAACATGAAAATCGCAAACTTTATCAAGTATGAAAACGCAATGTATTCTAATAGGAGTGACTCAAGAATTATCCCAAATTATCTACAGAAACCCTTGTCATCTCATTTAATTGTTATGAGGCATTATTTTACCCAATATATAATCCATCACAGCAACTCTATTGAATATTCAAATGAAATTCTTCCACAACTCTGATAAATTGCATTGAATATGGTTTAATAATAATAATCCATGTATAATAGCTAACTCGCTGCATTTGAGAAATACCATTTTAATCAAAGTCAAGCTTGAAATCAAGGTCATTTTTGTACACAGCTTTGAATGTTCGTATTGTTGTCACCATAATGAACTAAGCAGCTTTCGAAACTAAAATTTCTCGTTGTCTGCGTGAAGAGAGCAGAAATAAAATAGCACGAGCAGACAAGCTGGCATTTTCACGAGAGATTAATAAATTAATTTAGTTAAGGAGTCTGGATCACTTATTATTTGCTTTTAGACTTCAGAAAAGATGCGTGACTCTAAGGTCCAGTTCATGCAACTTTCCCCTAATAACCCGGATCTCGATGTGATTGAAAGTCTGCTTTTTGTTTTGAAGAGGGAGGTCAGTTTGTTATCTGTACATTGGACATTGGAGGCAAAAGTGCAATACGTAATGGGGCACAAAATAGAAAATGACTTCATAACAAAGTTGGTGGATTTGAAGTCGAAGAGACTCGAGAATATCCTAAAGAAAAAAGGCAGACCCATCGACTATTGATGTACATAAGCTTTTCATCTTAACTGTTATTAATGTTGATTTGTTGTAAATAAAAATTGTTTTATTCTCTTTAGTTAGCTCTTAATTCATTATGGTCTAGGTCAACCACTAGTGACCAAATGGGAGTATCCGCTACATTCTGAACCATTCCATCTGCTGAGTGTAAACGAATGAGGAAAATCAATGCTAGAAAGATCCAAGAACGCTTTTTTATCATTATTTGGAAAAAATTTACTTCAGTATAAATGCTGTTGCCTATACGAACCCTTAAGTGTTTCACACGGACCCGTTGCTTCAGTTTCAATTAGACCTGTATGTATGTCTCCAAGACGGAATTGTTTTCACATGTGGGCTACTGAACGGTAATTGAATGAACTCAAATTCGAATCAGATGGATCCAACAACTGTATATATGTGTGGAAAAAACAATATATAATGAAGTTCTAAAAGATTTTATGATAAACCCCAAATGAAACCATAACCAATTATTAAAAAGAAAGAACTTTATGGATTCTCTGTACTTTCTTCTAATTCTGAGTTGTAATTTTTGAACTTATACAAAGTTTATCGTAACACCAACGATGGTGCCAGTTCAAATGGTTATGCAAGAGTATAAAGAATATTGTAGTGTGAAATAAGGTTTGCTATTCACCCATAGCTATCGAATATACAAATAGGCTATTGGAAACTGAAATAAATTTCTAAATTTACAGTCATGTCGCACGTGTTTGGTCTCGTTCAATTGCTTACGAACGATTGAAAATCACAGAGGTAAGTGAGCGGTAAATTGCGCGAACTCTGTAAGTGAGAGTATAAAACCAAGTAGAATGAATTGTACCAGCAGGCATGGCACACACCCGATTGGAGAACAATGAAGGGATTACTAAGGCCACTAGGGATCTACGATCCAAATTTGTGAGAGCGATGGATCATTAGCGGCAGTATGGGCAGGAGAAAACAAAAGCAGCGAGTCCTAAAGAACATAGGGAGACCCGGGAGTGAGAGTAGTCTGATCATGTGGTAACATGCGCTTACCCGTTTGTTTTTCCTTATCTTTTCGGGTGAGTAATGGAGGATTTGATTCAACTTCAAAGGTGGATTCGCCGTGTATATAACAAGTAATGCATGTAAATGGAAAATGAAAAACGGGATGACCAGCTTCCTGGTACCTGAATGGGTATCACGCTTGCGTTCTACCTATGAGGTCCCGGGTTCGATCCCCACTCATCTTTTCAGTCTCTGTATCAGCCCAATTTCCACTCTAGATCTTTGATGATATGATGGAATAATATCCCGTCATCTGCATAAAACNATAAAACTTACAATCCGTCAATCTGACACCAAACTGTTTGATAATCAATTCTGAATCTTTATGATATTGTTGTTAGTAACTGCTCCGCAACCGTGTGATGATGGCATCCCTGCTGTGCACAGGGCAAGTTTACTGAGTATTTAGAAAAGCCGTGGCGGTTGGCAAAGTACCGGTTCTTGCTGGACATCCATTGCTGAATCTGGCCCACTCGATCGATCGTCAATGCATGTGTGGGCGTGGTATTTGAGAACAACGAAAGAACCCTGTGCTGTTCACAGCAGAGAACCGTGCCTAAATTCAGTTAGTTTCAGTTCATTGTTGTAACATCTAATCTGAGGATTCAACTGTGAGCGTTCATGGAGCCAAAATAAAACTTTATCTAATCACACACTGAGTTGCCAAAAGCTTATACAAGTTGCAGCGGACAGAAAGTAGCGCGTAAATGGATTTTCGAGGAGGCCGTGGGAAAAGAGTGCACGGAGAAAAATAAGTTGAAAAAAATTCAAAACTCAATTCTGTCACTATTCAAAAATGAGAAGTGGAATCCCTTAATCATGATGGATGCGCTATGGCCATGCACAGGAAATTCAGATCTACTGGAATCCATGCAAGCTACGACTTGGCGATGGTTTTACTTTGTGCAACTTATTCGTCCGAAGGTACAGCATCCAAAGTTCACTACCCTACACCACACAACAACAGGTGATGCAAATGCCATACTGCACTGCTTGGACTGTCAACCTGAAAAACACACATGTCAGTTGGCAAACCGCCCGCAGTCGCATCATCCCTGGACTAAATTAATGCAATTACATTTAGGCAGAACAATTTTTGCCCTGTTTGGGAAATTCCAAAATTTATCATCTTTGCCCGGGTTGGAGGGATTTCGTCCTCGGGTTCGATGTCTCAGGTGATAAAGACTTTTGTTCAGCGGTGCATTCTCCTTAAGCTACTTAACAGTGGTTACTGATTGACTACTGAGGGATGTATGACTGGACCGTATTGATTAGTCAAATCATTTATATCTGCCTGCTCATATTCGACCACAAAACCAGATTGCGATGAATGATTCAAGGAAGGTAAATTTCACGCTCCCGTTTATACTACTGACAGTAGCAGTGAACCGAATGTGGAAAATATTGTGGTGTAAATCCGTTCAGTCCAGTGCTTTTGCTCCATCATTTCACATTGTCTGGTCCCTCTCACCCGTGACCTTGAACAAGTAAATTCCCTCTGACCCTCTCTACGGTCTGATTGGATCACAAATACTATGGAAAAATACCTATTTATTTTATAAAAGTTGTTCAGTACATTTTCCATCCAGCTTCTTGCATAGCAAAATACGGCGAAGATAGTTTTCTTCCACCTTCGGAATAGTAGCAGTTGAAACACTATTATGATTATCCGTTTAACAAACCCGCTTAGAAAATGGTGCATATACCTTATAACAGTCCAACGTTGGCCCAGTGTCATCATCGCTTGAACTTTTTTCTATCCCGAAGTTTCCACATGCCACATCGCTCCAAAACTGATTCTCTTAGGGCGATTCTCTACCAACACCTAAGCAGTATCGGATTCAGAACTTATCCGCCTCCAATGCTGGCCCGAAAATCACACGACCGATCGGGTTCATATATCGATCTGTCAAATCGTTCAACCGCAAGAAGGGATCTGTGTCCGAACGAGAAATCACACCTTGTNGTGTACAGCACTGTACAGCAGGAGTGCCATCGCCACACTGATGGAATGGCCGTGACAACAGGTTTACTCAGTGTTCTGAGATATATGGTATGCACGATACCAACAAATGATCGGTGAAAATCACTTACTTGTTGAATAATTATCATGTTTTATGCTTGACAGTACAGTTACAAATCGGTTGCTAAGGCTGATACATGATGACATTTTTACACGTTTTGTGATGCTCTTGTTGTGACAACAAGAGGCATTGAGAGATAATTTGGAAGACGTAGACCATTATTTTAAGGCAGATAAACTGGTTTGAAGATAAGAGAAGCGAAAATCACTTTGGAATTTGGAACCTATTGTGACATCATCTGCATCCTTAATGAGAAGATCATCTGGGTTAGTGGGAAGGTCCTGAATATAGAAAGAAAAAAAGGGGGATAGAATTGCTCCCTGGAGCACCCCTGGGTTGACTGGTAGGGAGTCAGAGGTTTTTCCAAGAAACTTCGTGAAGTGTGTTCTACCAGAAAAATAATCTTGAAGTGGAGAGAGGGTATTATGGGACAATCCAGCACCTTGAAGGAGAGACAAAAGCCTGCTCCTGTCAACACAATTAAAAGCATTACTATAGTCGAGGAAACACACGAAATGCCCTGCCGTGCATGTCTAGGGATCGCAAAACTAAGTTTATCAAATGCGCAAGAAAANAATCTAAGGTAGAACATTGTTTGCGATAAGCGAATTGGTTGTCATCTAGCTGCCCAGTGTTGAGAATAATGTTTCTGAGCATAAAATTTTCGAAAATGTTTAGTCAAATAGAAGTGCAGGCGATTGGTTGAAGTTTGCCAGCTTCCTTTTGGGGGACTGGTGTGATGCGCGCAGGTCTCCAGCAGTCGACAACATTTTGCTCCTCGAAACAGCGGCACGTGGTTCCGCCATATAATGCGCACATTCCCTCAGGACGACTGAACATAGTCTGTCGGGA
>UZAN01042194.1:22893-36320 GCA_900618425.1 Echinostoma caproni
AACTAATAAAAAGTAGCGGTTTTCACTTCCGAAGGTCAATGGTCGAGGCAGTCCATCAGTTTGTTCGCATCTTCTGTAGACACAATATTCGGTTTACTAATTCATTCCAGAAATGTCTTGGCCACTTGAATATTGCGATATTTCGTCAACCGCTTATGTATGCGCGCACCAAACATTCTACTATCAATAATGAGTAGTACATCATTATACTACTACTACTACTACCGAACCGCCTTCTCCAACTGACTCGCAGCTAACAAAACTCACAAACCATTAAGGCGGTGCAAAACGTTAATACTAATAGTAATATCCACTGATGGAATCGTGGTTATGAAAATTGTCTTACGAAATATAGACCAGTGGGTCTACCATAATTTCTTAAATCACCTGTGTACAGATTCTTTGTCTGTGTTCAAAAACACAGTGTTCCTCATAATTTTCTCTGAAAAAGTTCAATGAGAACGTTGAATAGTGTTTATGTAAAAACTGGAGGTCTGAACATTGCTCAGAACGACCAGTTCCGTCGTTTCGTACGATAAAAATGTAGCCTAGACCATCGTATCTGAACACCCCACAACTGAAACATTCTCGTTCTTTGAACAACGCTTGATGTCGGTAATGGTCAAGCGGCCTTTATCACAGCGATTCCGTAGTCTGACGTTCGGGCTCCGCCATCATCACTCGCATCCTCAATAGTGAATTTCCCCCAGACATTCCTTGATTCGCCTCACCGCTTTCCTAAAAATTGTATCTTCAACAACTTGAGAGAAAATAAAAGATTATAAATGGTAATATTCTTATGATAGAAAAATCCATCAGTCATTCAAACCATCATTATCATTTCCAATCGCTGAAAACGGTCGCGTTTTCTGATCAGTCTATCCGATGTAAGCGACTATTTCCGGGTGCACTCGCGCGTTCAAATTGCTGTCAACTGTGGATATGAAATCAGTCTCCGATGCTATACGTTGTACAGAATGTTTTGGATTAATCGAGGTTTTGTTTCGTTTGTGCACTGAGTTTGACTTAATCATTGCAATCTCCTGCATGTGTATGCGTTCGTGGCGTGGGAGATCTTCATCTTGAACCAAATCCTTTGGCTGCGACAGTGACGTTTTCACTTTTGACTTGTTCAATTTGCTCGCCATTCCCCCTTCATTACCTTTTATATTCCTGCGGTTTAGTGCCGACAACAGCTTCCCNCAGCTTCCCACCAGTCATGATGGGCCATGCGGCATTGCATATGAGCGTATGACCTCTTATTTAATTCATGATCGTGACTCAAAAATACTATATTTGTCCGATCTCTCTGAAATAAAGGTGCCCAACCTTCTTACTGTGTCGGTCAAACTTGCCTACTTGTGCTAGATACCATTTCAAATTGGGTCAATAATTATTTTTCATCCACGTTTGAATCGTTCATTCTGATTTCTATTCAACAACAAACTGAATGGATAGCTACTTGTATCAGTTCTTCGTTAGCTCGCAAAAGATCAGTAATATGACAAATTTGTAACCGAGAGCACCAGTGGTTATTCCACTAAGTCACGCACTATTTAGTCTATCACCATCATCATCGTCGATGATATCATCGTGCAGCGTAGTACATTGTAGCGATCTTCACTGATCAATGTCTTACTGGCAAGGCACACACAAAGTGAGTGACCGTGTATAAGGTGAACATGGGTTGATCTTAGTTCAAGGTATGGAGGAAGAAATTGAACCTTCATAGCCAACAGAAAGAACAATAGTACTATGCGAACGCAACTTTTGAAACTTTCGTGCCGGACGAGAAACACCAATACAAACGCGACTGCTGTCGGTTTGATGCCATGTTCTTCAGTGTCGACGACCAACCAACAACTGCAGGATCTTTTTGACCCCAGGTTGGGAGATGAGAGAAACCTACTGTACCAAATCGCTCTGTGTATTTATTCATGCCTTGTCTCTACGTTATCTGTTGATCTCCAAGTGGTTTCCTCCAGCCCGGAGCGACAGCAACTAATACGGCTATTTAGTTTGGGAACTGGGTGTAATCGAGAAAATGCCAACGCTAGGATAGACGTTTGCATATTATCGAGTAAGCACAGTTGAACTTCATTTTTCACCGCTCACTATGGATCTATGGTATTGTGTTGTGAAATCTGTCAGTTGGGTTTGGGATCCGCTTGTCCTCTGACCACTACTTCGTGAACTGCATTATTGGTCGCGCTACTCAGCGTCATAGGTCAATTGTTGAAAGGTTGATTCCCAGCTCTCTGTCGGGACAATATGAGCGGCTATCCGTGAACAACGTAAACTCAGGCACACTGAATTATTGGTTGCGGGCAGTCAGTAATAGTGCCCGAGAATGTGGAATGTCGCCGCTCGAGTACTGTCCTTTCTATTACATATCACGATTCCAACGATAATAGTCTAACGTGGTGACTGCTACCTGCGAATTTTAAGGTTATCGCCTCTTGTTCCGTTTCATCTGCTCAATAGGGTTTCCCGATGAATCAAATTAATCGATCTATTGTCCACCGACCTGTCTGTAACGAGCCTACTGCTTTGTGTGGTTTACTTGGGTTTGCAAGCGATAGAGGTATAATCTCGAATGAAACCACTGAAGCGACATTTGGGACACCGGTTCTATTCTTATCCCCTGATATCTTCATTGATCAATCAGATCTCCGTAGAGCGAACTTATCCTCTGAAGGGAGATAGTTTTGAAAAAGTAAAAAAATAAGTATAAACACGTTTAATTGCTCACTTGAAAGTACATGTCCCGTGATGGGACAGTGTGAGCAGTACACGATATAGGTCGTTTTCTATTCTACAGTTTTCTCTACACCCATATCAAACCTTCGAGTTCGGAGACGGAGTATAAGCTCAATTATTGTGGTCTATACACATAGATATTGAAAATCAGTCTCCTAAAGATCTTGGTGGTTATCCTTTTGGAGGTTGCGAAGTTTTGCGTTCCCGTTGCAGCTATGGATTCCAGGCAAAAGTGGGGTGCTGAATATTTGTTCAGATGTATGACGTTGATAGACATGAAAATGGCGTTGACTGAAATCTACCAACATGCTTTACAGCCAACGATGAGTCTATGCGGCAGTTTATCGAACAGTTTCGATCTTTGTGGACGACGAAATCCTTCTACTAGTATTCTTTTATCGGTTATTTAGGTTTAAGGAAAACCGATTTTTATTGCTTGGTGCTCTGGTCGTACGTTTCGGTAGTTAATGAAACTCAGTATCAGTCGCAGTGAACATTGACGGGTTCAGTCCACTTCAGTTTGGACAACCATCCGTCTTGCATTTTGGTACGCCGGTTGTGTGCGTTGCCCTTTGGTTACTCATTGTGAAGAAGAGTACGGGAAAAAAAGTGTAGACCCCGGGAGCAGTACCAAAGATAGAGAAAGTAGGGAAATCAGTGGAATATACTTGCGAAATACTGGTGGATGTAAGCTCACTATTAATGATAACAGTGAGCAATGTCACTCCGTGTAGCTACCCATCCATTCGATTGATCCCAGTGGTCCTAACTGTTAAGGCCAAATTAACTTTGATGATCAATTACTCTGGTCAAGGTCTTCATATTCTCAAGACAGGTTTTATTTGGACCATTCATGACTTCCTTCCCATTTGCCCGGGCGAATACTGCATACCAAGGAAGCCTATCTAGCACCAGCTGTAACACTCGCTCTAGCCGTCTTAATCTGTGGCGCATTGGTTTCAGTTCCCCGCCGCAAGTCTGTAAAACTCCCCGCTTAATCTCATCATTGCTCAGACCCGAGTGATGCGGTATAGAAGTCGGTGATCCAAGTTATCCTGTTCCCGTAACGGTCACCTATTAGAACTGGCAGAACTGTTTCACTCCAAACTCAACCCTTCACATGCAGCCGAGCTTGGCCGTAGCATCATAGACGTCTTCAGGGATTTTGCATTTTCACTGTGACACTGATTCGAACATTGCAACTCTCTCTTCATTCCTTCATTCAGTTGGGCAGTAATGAGACAGCAACTAAAACCGGCGCGCAAAAGTCCATGGTCAGTCGTTATGAAAACTGAAGTGAAACAGGCTGGCAAATACCAATCGAGCCTTTTGGTATGCATTTTGACACTTTGTTGTAAGTGGCCTTCCTGTACGTCAACCAAATCACACTTGAGCGACGCGCAGCCAAATTCGGTACGAATCCCAAAACAAAACACGATTGATTTGCCGTGTTCTACGGTACTATATTTAAAAAACATGAAGTGTACAAGGAAGCAAACCTGAAATATGCCGGCAAAAGCACTCAGGCGATCGAGAACCAAATGAGATATCCAACGAGAGCCAACAAGTCGATCGCGATATCTCTCTGCGCCAAATTGAAATGTGTCAGACATCGAGTCACCAGATAAACAACTACCTGTGGATGTTTTTGGGTGCGAAAATACATCAATAAACGAGCGAGGCACAAACTTAGTCATGTCAAAGGGAATCATTGGGGTTGGGAAAGATTTTCTGTATAGGTCCTGGAAGAGAATCTTCCCCGGTAATAGCCACGGTGTGACGAACCCCAGAGGACCAAACAAGCTGACTAGTAGGAACAGGAATCCTCTGTGAGTTGCCTTTCCGGGAGTTAAAGCTTGCTTAGGAACCCGTCCTTCTCTGCTTCCCACTGTACACCAAGTGACTAGGTAGGTAGATAGTTAGGCAAGAATCACTGACCTGCGGCAACCCGTTGACTCTCCAATTTGGCTACGCGTCGCTCAAGTGTGATTTGATTGACGTATAGCAGCCACATCTTATCGAGAAAGCCAATTTACAACAAAGTGTCAAAATACATACGAGAAGGCTCGGTTGGTGTTTGCCAGCCTGTTTCACTTCAGTCACTTCCAGAACCTTAATTTCCCTTTGTTAAGAAGGTTAGCTCACAGAAATCCGCAAGAAATATCGCGAACAACGTTGATATCGAATCGACCTTGTGAATCTTCGAATTTCTGAATTTCTTCGACCCAACCGATTATCTGCCCTTGCATATCATAATTCTGGAGGTTCTTCAGCAGCACTTCGTGGTTTATGCGAGCAAATGTTTTGGAACAGTCAAGCTGCCTTGCAACTGTTTCACCTTGATCAGTTGCTTTTGTTCATTCATCTCGGGCCGTTAGCAAATTGAAGGCACGCGGTCGGTTTTGCTGAATCCCGCTTTTGTGCTTGGGAATATACGTTTTGTTTCCTCACATGATCCATCACAAAGCCTAAAACAATGGATTCCATAGCTTTTGATAGCACAAGAAGAAAAGGGATAGAGCCGTAGTTAGCCAGGTTAATATGAATATCACCGTCGTTTTTAAGCGAAATTATTGCTTATTCTCATTAATGTGAAACATGGTGCTGCTGTTGAGCGTTCGTTGGAATTGCTCACTTTGTGATTCAGCTATGTGACTTACCAGAGTAAGTAGGGTTTGCGGATATTGTATCTGTCTGTTATTGAAATTTTCCTGAAAACCCATACCTTCGTTCTGAGGGAAAATAATTCTCCCCAGGGTTGAATGTGAAAAGTGATGTAGCAACAGAGGGAGAGGGTCGTTGTCCAACATTTAGCACGTACGGTTAACAACATTGACGTGCAGCATTTCAGTTGCCTATGTTACTGGGATGTAATGTACCTTGCTAAACTTACTGCTGGGGCGCCGTACTTGACTTTTCGTGTGGCAGTTTTGATTGGTATGAACCTGTGCGCCAGATTTGCTTTGTACATCAACTTGCCTTTCCATATCATTCCTGCAACGGTTTCACAGTAAACTGTAGGTAAATCACTTTCACAAGTGAACTGATTGTATTCTAACTGGGTGAAACTCCTCTGTGAAATTTACTTCTTTCCACTGCGAACGAGTGATCTTCAGGTTGTTTGGCATGTGATGTATTTGATCCTTGTCACAGCCGTCACCCGTTCTGAAAGATTATTCTTGCCAGGATGCCCCAAGATAACACTGATCCTTGGGGTAACTTATCAAATGTCTTTCCTAAGGACCTAATCTCTATTCAATGAACATACGACCATTGTCCACAGGAATTTATAATACAGAAGCGTAACAAATACGGTCGAATGACAAACAATACATTCCCCTTGACTGCGCCTCACGGCGGCCTGGTTGCAACTGATTTCTCCACGAGTTCCTTGTTTGTTAACACTTTATCGAAAGTCAAACGTGCTTACTCCCTTCTCATGACTGTAAAAAAAATGAAATTCAATGAAATCCATTATCTGATGCTCAGAAGTTAACATGCACCTTGACACTCGAGCTTAGGGCGATCGCTTTCAATCAGTGTCACACCAGATGGCGCAACCCGGAGTCCAGAATGTAGATGGTCAGTCCAGTTTGGTTAGCAGCACTAATGTTCCGGCGACCTGTTTGGCAAGGTGGTTCCATCTACAAAAATCTGACGAAACTCTAGTTATCGGTCAACAAAGAGTTCAACCGTTGACGAGAGAAATCCTTTTAGGGTACGAAAGATTAACTAAGCTGACTAATTCATAATCGGTTCGGAGAAGTGAATTTTTTGGGTCTGGTCTTTAGGTTAGGGTAAGAAACATGATTTCTGAGATAATGCAAACAGTGTGATGGTGATATTTTCCACCGGAGGATAACTTATTAGTCCTGAAATCGCTTTGGTCTCCATTTTCGTACTACATGTGTAAGATTGCTGCATCTATCTCCGTTGTTCTTGAGTTACCTTGTTTAGCACTCAACTCACATACTCCAAATTCTTTGGTTTAACCAAATTATGCTCTTTCTCACCCCACTCGGGGTGCCAGACTGCATCTTTGAATGTTCCCGCTAAATTATAAAGTGCATTATTGTTTTCCGTTTCAAACTGTATAACAAAAGTTTTCTTCATAGCCTTCCGGTTTTTACGTTTTCTATCACCGTCTTTGCTCTTGATGAATTTAAGGTCTTTGATATGCTGTCAGTTATTTTATTTGCTGTCTTTTCTGCTAGTTATCTGAACTCTGCATTATCACATGATCATCCAGGGTGTTTTGTTGAGGATGTGCATTTCCTGGTTATCGAATTACCTGTTCTGGAATAATTGTTCCATTCGCTTCTTAATCAATATTGACCGATATATCATAAACTAACAGCACGCACATAGACGCCTTGGTATGAGAACTAAGCGGACTTCCATTTTCTACCCACCGAAAAACACGGTCTTCCGTTCAGAACTTGATAAAGTTGATGTTAGTAGAGTGGTTCGAACTACTGACTCTACTGTGCCTTTTTATGGGCATTTTTCTTATACTTGATATTACCTCCAGTCGTTGATGATGGTTGTCGCTTATCCCAGTAATCTGTGAAACTCTGCGAGTAGTCAAACTTTATAGCATGTCAAATATGATTGAACTCGCCCTAGCTTTGAAGCAATTCATCATTTACATTCTGCGGAGCAACCCGTCATATGGCTGATGTTTCGGACACATCACACATCACCTATCGGTCCGGGGATCTCAGTGTCAATCCGTGACGAACGGGTTGATTTATACGCAAATACGTAGAAGTTTTTCATGAATAAGTTCCTGGGTAAAAACGAAAATTTGGATGGAGTAGGAATCTAGACTGTTCCCCGGAAGAAGTCATATCTTCCATCAATTGATAATTCATTGAAAATGCATAAACCTTAGTCGGTCTTGTGAACCTAGTCGCGAAACAACGGTTCTGTAAATGTTAGTGCCATGCTTAAGTGCAAGTTAATTGGTGCCATCCGAAGTATCTGTGCTCTAATATGAAGTCATTGTTCAGTCACCGTGAGATACATTTAAATAAACCATTGTACCATGCATACACTTCAACTTCGATCGACCTCACGTGAACCTAAAACCATTGTTGGTAGTCAAAGGCTAGCCGGGCTCCATGTGTGACTGACGTTATTCTGTTTGAGATTGGTTCTCCAGTAGAGGTGCAGTCGCATAACTGGTAAACTTTACGTACTACCCGTTTGAGAATTTTCTTGACTAAGGTTGCTTTTTCTTTTGTTGATTCACATAAAGTCTGTTCGTACGTTATGGGTTAAATTTTGTTCGGACTAATTTTTACCATCATTGTCACCAAAAATCACATTCATCGTTTTCTTTCCATGGCTTGGTATTAATCAAAAATCGATTACCTGGTCGCCCGGAAGGGATGAGAGAAGTGATTGCGATAACCACGATGATTCTGTCTTCCCCGAAATCAACATTTTTTCACCGGCTTAAAAAATAAATCTATAATCCAATAATAAAACATCATTTAAGCGATGCTAGTCAGGTTATCATAGCAAAGGCCCCGAGGTGTGTTCGAATCGCACCATCAACACCCATCTGCCTCATTTCTGTATTACTCCAATGTCCTCTGATCGACTGAACCCGCGTTCATGATAATTGACTGTATACTTGTACCTTCAAAAAATAAAACTAAAACTAAAAGACTTAAAAAGACCATTGCTCTTAAACTTATTCTTTGAGGGGTATGGTTAACGCTCAAAGTCAGCAAATAATATTGAACAATACTCATACTAAAATGCTAAAATTGACATCACATGTAAAACGGTAGCCTATTGTGGTAACCCTTTATGGAAACGCTTCTATGATAATAATTTCACCCAAGCTGCTTCCAGTGGATGTGGGCAGCACACTTCCAACTCAATTTTTGGGGGCAATCACTGAAGTTAAATGGTTGTAGACAAGATGAAACAGCGTAATCAGCTACCCGTTGATCAAGTGGTTATTATACTTCTGTCCTGTCTGTGAGGTCACCAGTTTGATGCATGGTGCGATTGATAAATTCACTAAGCCGACGGTATCTAACGGCCGCATAGGGTTTCCAAGAATTTTGAGGTAATATGTTTTCCCCGGTGTGCGATGGATTGCAATCCGTAACCAAACTGAGTCATCCACCATTTCCCACAAGTATCTCAGATAGTCTTGCCGTTCACTGCGTTTGAATTCCGTTGAAAGCTTTACCACCGTGTAAAACTAATAATTCACGCTTACTCCAGTCACTAGAAGCTAGGTTTATTGAAATTCAGCCGGAGTGCAGCGAACTAGCCAATCTCATTAAAATTACGAATTTATTGTCCAAAGACAACAATAGCAGATTATTGAACCTAACAGGTACTAAGATTTGCACAGACGCCATAACACTCAAGTACCAAAGGCTCCTATTGTGTCGTCAGAAGGAGGTCTAAGTCATTTAGGGATTACCCTGATAACCACCTAAGCGGAAGAGTGAAATGCTACCATGTTAGGTTATTAACACTTGTGATATGCAAAATGTGTTGTATTCTGCAGTAACCACCAGCTGAAATGCATCGAAGTGATTCCGGAATTAAGCTGCGCTCTCATACAGTATTGTGTTCTTTGTTAGAACCTGACTATCTCCTGGTTATTTTTTTCATGTAGCTCGTGATTCCAAAGCATTTTGTATTTATGTGTGCCAATTCGTGACCTTCATAACAGCATTTACGATAAGTGATACACGATCTTCCATGTGATTCACTAATCCGTCTAAATTTATCGATCATAGCAGTTGGCTGTCAAAAAGCAGTCATCGTGTGGATGTACATGTTACACATGCGGCTAACTCATTCCATCTTTTGACTGAACCCCCCCTCCAATCTTTGAGATAAATAATGTTATATTCGCTTCATTTGAACCGATTTTGACCGACGTTTACGTTCATGCTCTTCTTCTCACATGACAGGCTCACCGTCAAACTACTGAGGCGGAGTTGGCTCGCCTAGCTCATGAACGTCGTTCTGTCCAGGCTGACCTGGACGCACTTCAGATGCATTATGATGCATTGTTGGGGCGACGTGCCACCGCGGCCAAAGAACTGAGCGCGCAACCTATTCATTTACCCAGTGATAAGACAGATTTGGAACTCCTTGCCCTACGGATGTACGAGGAAAATTTGTCCCTACGGTGAGTCTGTCTATCATATGGTGTGCACATTGATCTCTCTGATGCCTCTGTATCTGGTCTCGATTTACTGGGGTGAAAACACTTGAAGTTGTGAGTTATATCTGGAATGCATTTCATTTGCCGACAAGCGGCTGAATCACTAGTACATAAAAAAGTAATCTAAATAATGAGTAAAAGTTTTTCATCCCTAAATAACTAAAACCACTGGTGAACGCTCATTCAAATCATAGTTCGCTGTTAGCTTTACGTTTTGTCAACAAACAATCAACGAATTGCAGTATAAGAAACAAGCCCCTTGGTCCAAAGTGCTATTATGCTTACAGAGTATGTGAGAGTGAGAGCGAGACAAGAAAAATATAATGTCCAGAAAGAACACTGAAATACGTAGAAATGCGAAGAAAACTCCAGAAATCGGAAGAAGTATCACGTTTGAAAAAGCAGACAGACAATGGGTCTTTTAATCATGGGTTTACCTCTTCTACTAAGTAAATAATTAGCGTTTTTTGCGATGTTGAGTGTCACCTCGTTAGGTGAACCCCAAGCTGTTATACGGTCACGATTGAAGTCTGTTGATATATACATGTCTAATAGAACGTGATGAGTGATTTTTGTTTTCACTTTTATTGATTACACACAACCATATCAACAAGTTTCAGGTGGGCGGAAGCGATCAATCAAAGGAGTGTTTACGAAATGGAGCCAGTGAGTATGAAAAAAGTGACATCAGCCGAAAGAAAATGAATGGTATTAGATTTGCAGGATAGGTCATTCATGGAAGTGGTCGAACTAGTGTTGATTAGAGCTTGAAACCTTCCGGAACCTCTGAAGATACGTGGCGACTGTCTGTGGATTTGAAAAAAATGCAGGTGAAAGCCATCAAATCTTGATAGTACGGCCGCTGTTTGTTCGCAACTGCTTACTTGGTGCTGTGAACCGCAACTAATTCCCGAAAACTTGACTTACTTTACGGCAACTGATTCCTCCGTTTCTGTTCTTACAACCATTAACCATGTAATTTCGTGCGCCCGTTTTGATTGCTGTCTTTTGTTCGCCCATTTGGAAGAAAAGCAGAATGAAGATTGGAATGTTAAGAGCAGACTTAAGGGCAAGATAGGGAATTCATACAGGTTGGGGTTTCAGGAATAAGGAGTAGATGCACAAGCGACACTCATCCATATTGCCCACTATCTCTAATCGCCGGTTACCATTATCTCGGGGTTCCCACTCAAGGAGCCTAACGAGACCTATGTGACTCAGTGTCCTAGCGAGGGTTTTCATGCCCTCATGCCAGATCTTAGTTTGACCACTTAACGTTTTTCCATCCGCTACCTGCTTCGGCAAAAATCGCTCTCCGTGGCAGCCTATTTGGTGACATGCGTAACACATGTCCCGACCAGCGCAATCTGTGGAGGTCGAACACGTGTTCCAGTGGTCGATGTGATTACCTCAAACTCCTCGCCTAATCTCAGCATTGCTCGTCCGGTTTCCCTCGTGCAACGAGACGTAGACAGCGGTGTTCGAACACTGAAAATCTATTGGTACCCTGCTCTCGTAATGGTCAATTCTCTGTACCGTAAACCAGGACTGGCCGAACTGCTGCAGCGTACACTCGACTGTTCACGACAGTGCGGATGTCGGGACGGCTCTGCAGATGTCTCAAGTTTGCAGATATCAATCGAGCCTTTTCTATGCGTGCCAACACTTCATCTGTGACTCGTCCGCCAGGTGAGATATAACCGCCCACATAGCAAAATTGATCTACTTCCTTTAACTACTTCTTCAGTTAGAGTGAGTTTGTGGGCTGGGTCAACCGACTCTTGTAGCAACATTTTACACTCTGAAGGTGCAAAACACATATCAAGCATACATGAATCAGTATTCAAACTATCCAGAAAAGCTTGCAACTTATCTGGATCTTAGCCGCACAGTGTCGTCTGCACACTCCACATCAGAAAATGTCATCTGGGAACAAATCGATACCATTATCCTTGCTTAGTAATAGACGGTTGATTATGATCAGCAAAGCTGAGCAGTCTGTCATCGTTCTCGCAACGCTGTTTCGGATCAAACTTCCATATAATCGAACTTGTGGTCTCTTCGTGTAGGGCGTTTTGAGCGTTCTAGTCCCCATCTACGACAAATACATTCCTTTTGGGTACTTTAATAACAGTTGGTTCAATATTGTCATAAAACTCATCCTTGACATTATCAGATGGAAGTTGAACTGCCTATGGCGATTACTGTAAGGTTCATCGGGTGACCCTTGAATCTTGCTACTGCAATCCTAGAGGATACCGGTTTCCAGGAAAGTAAAGCATTATTAGCCCGATGGCTTAAAGCAAATGCCACTCCGTAATGACTTGACTTTTCATTACCGTTGTGATACAAGCACATTTGACTATCAGTACCGAGGCCCAATAGCCTAACTTCAGACAGATATGCGATGTCCAGATGATAGTTGTTCAGCTTGCATATTGTTAGTATCTGGTTCACAGAGTCTAAAATTGTTCGGACCTTCCGACGTCCTACGTAAGGTGATTTTTTTCAGTTTTCGGTGTCCAGTTCGCATTCTGGTCACCCTAGTCACTAGAGGAGCGCAGGGCACCACTTTCTGGGAAAGCCGTAGCATGATTAATGGGACAATTTAGGTGATTGTCCATGAAGTGTCTTGGGAGTGTAGATACAGGAAACGGCCCAATCATCAGCGGGCCTTAGCACATACAAGAGTTAACCGCAAGATGGCTAAATGCGTTTGGACCTTGTAAACAGTAAGGATTAATGAGTAGACGAAAAGTGTCTTGGGGTGGAATAAATGGGAAAGTTATGTAGATGCACATAATGCGAATTACGTGGTATGGTTGATATTATGATGAGAAACAAGAAAATTGCAGTTCGGGTAAAATCAATGATCTTTCGAATTAGTATAATAAGGAAAAAGAATAGATTGACAGTAAACGCTGTGCTTTTATAGAGTTGAAATGTCCTTGTGGAGCCACTTAGCTGGGTGTTATGTATACAATACGCATATTAGGTTTGGATTCAGAAAAGCATACATACGCAGGGTGATCTTGGCAGACATGGACGGAAGTTGTGCGGATTGCTACTGTGTAACGTGGTGTTTCCGGTCATTGAGTAATCGCGATAGTTGTCTGGACAAAAAGAAGTTGAATGGAGAGCAAATTAAACCTAGTAAAAGACCATAAATCACAAGAAATGCGGTTACCAGAACGCCATCGGTAATCCTGACATTCCTTGATTGTCTCCGGGAGTTCTTCTATCTTTGTAATAAGATCCGAGATGCAAATCGAACTTTATGCGTTTAACCCACATCCGCTGTGTCAAGCATGTCAAGCACTTAAGATATCGAGGGAAATCAGATGTACTACTCCATAACGTCAAACGTCCAAGGTACCCGATACACGACAATGCCCAATCGAGCGTGTGATCACTGCCAAAACCGGGTAGGTGTGTGTAGTTCGTGCGCCTTTTCTTGGTT
>UZAN01042195.1:10893-23977 GCA_900618425.1 Echinostoma caproni
AGACTACTGAACTTTTCACAATCGCCATACAAATAAGAAAATCGTTACACTTCTTGTTGCTCTGATTCTCCGTAATTTGTTTATCCATATTTTACCTCACGTGGACCAAAATCNGAGCTCTTTTGTCTTTCAAGCGTTTTTCTGTCACAATCAAAGTCATGGGTTCTAAACTTGGTAAGCCTACTCAGCATACAGTCTAATGTTCACTTACAGAAAACGGAAAAGTAAGTCTATTGTAAATGATGGAAAAACAGGTTTGACCAATCCAGTTCAATTAAGAGTAATTGATAACACCTCCAGACAATGTATGAAACATTTTAATTCTTCCCGAACAACAACTGCAGTTTGGGCCCTTCACTCACCACCACATCAATCTGTAAATCGATTATTTGCATTGCACTATCCGTCGTTCTACTGCCACCTTTGCATCATTCTAGAAGCCTTTGAGTGATCCCAAAACCCTCCCTGAGCATTAACCACATGTTTACGTCCGATAAAAAGAACGAAAATTGGTATTCAGGACCACAAGAAGAAGGAGAATAGCGCTCTATTAATTGCATCCTCTTTTCTAAACGGATTCAGCTAGCTTGTGTGTCCTTTGCATTGGACGATACGGTTTTCTGTGCATTGAATGCCCCGAAATTAGAGCGAATGTGACCGAATGACCGACCATTCATGAAAATGATCTCGTCGGATTTCGGATCCGCGATTATGATCAGTTTCCGTGAATATGAGAGCATTTACAATACCTGTTTGTTAACGTTTTGACGTTATAATTGAATGTTTCTGTTGTTTTGACTCCTTGTTTTTTCTGCGAATAAATTCAGTTTATGTTCATTATTGCGGCCATTATTGCCTAGTTTGGCTATGCATTTTTTTTCTTTTTTACGATCCACTAGAGAGCCTCAAGTTCCCAAGACGCCTAGCTGCTCACAAACTAGTGATATTTTATCTCATCTCACTTTCAATAAACTGGTTTATCCGAATTGATGCCAATTATGTACCGGTCCGGTACAATCCACTTGAACTAGTTCTCCTCGGCTTAATTTTTCGTTCAGGGTTCACTGCTCTGAGTTTTGCAAAGTTGTATGATCACAAACCATGCGCTGATCTGGTGCAGCAAGCCATTCGATCTGGAAGTGGACGCGAGCTATCCCCATCACTTGACTCGCTCATGGATGTTGCCTATGATGATATTCAGTACTACGAACAAGGAGGTAGAGACGAAGTGGGAGCTTCAGAGAAACAACATGATACCAGCTTGTCGGACAATGTGGTTTATAACAAACCACCATTGCCACCGGGTGTTATCAGTTCGGCAACTTCGAATAATTCCAGAACAACCCAGTCCAATGTGAATAACAACATTTCAGGTCCGGAGAATTTGTTCCGTCTTCAGGGAACAACCACCACAGCAGAGGATGAGACTGGCGAAGAGATTCTAGATCTGATATCTAGCTCTGACCCAAACGAAGAAAGTCCACTGAGCAAGGAGACCAATACGGACGATGAGGTGGAGGACGACGATGAAGATGAGGAAGAGGGTGAGAATTTCATATTTCTCCACGAGTTGACTAAACGTGAGTTTGACGAACAAGCCGTGTTGAGCGATTCATCCTATGTGTCCGATTTGATCGGAGTGGACCTAATCGGTTCCAAATCTGTGCATTTTGCTCAGTCCACTGTCGGCTCTGCGTTAGATTTGACACGAAAGCCGCTGGAGCTGGAATCCAAGAGCAACGTTTACCAAGCAGGGTCACCTGTACGACAGGATCGAGTTCCCAGTATCAGCTCCCCGGAGGTGTTAGCCTCACCTGGTGAGTACGCTAGCAATAGAAAAGAGTATCCATAAAGATTGTTAAATGTTTAATAAATTCATTATTCGTTCCCAAAAAGGTATTCATATTCAAGTTTGATACTTTCCATCGGTGAGTAAAGATTGATTTTCCATTTTAGCTCAATCGGAATCCTGTTTCAAGAACATTAGAATTCATGAAGCAAATTGGTTAAGATACTTGTTAATGAAGCACTATAGTGACATAGTTCTAGTTAATGCTTGTGACTGTTTTGATAAGAATCTGCTAAATCAATTTTTATTAATCAAATGGGATCAAGGTCTAAAATGAGAGGCTTTGATATGTAGCTGTAGAAATTCACGAAAGCCATTTCATCCTCATCATTAATTGCTCTCAATTGGATGAAGGAAGTTATTCGGGCTGTGAGCCGGAGTCCAAATGTTGAGCTTACTCAACCTCCTTGTTTTATCAAGAGTTTTACACATTTTCAGTACTTCAGATGGTATTCCACGCTACTTCTTCCACCTGTAGGCCGTGCAAATCCGTTCGGTGAGATGTCCTTTTATCCGAACTACCTCGGTCTACAAATGTGAAGCATATGTGCCGGTTTTACCTACACATGTCGTTTATCGAACCGCTGGCATACATACTGTGATAATCTCAGTAACTATTTGAAATTCTATGAAAAAGTCTCCACCAGATTGGAATCGAGCCTGATTTACGCGTGCATTCAGTCCGCATTGACATTGGGTTATACATCTGAGCAGTTCAAATGGAATGTTGATCAATTAAACCTCTGCGTGATTTTCGCTAGAAGGCTTTCATCCCTGATATGTAATTAGTTCATTGATTTTTAGTTTTCCAAACGAAATGGAGTGTATTTTTCAATTATGAGCTCGCTGGAAACCCTTCATCCTGAGAACAAAGAATGAATAGAACACCAGGGTACAAAACATGCCGTTAAGATTCACATTCTAACTGGATGGTGGTTGGTTAACTTGCCGTCACTCTCATCCTGCAGTCCTGAAATCTCGAAGTTCGAAACCTGACCGCGTCATCTAACGCTAGCGATAGGTGGTAGCTCGACTGTAATACGACTTTTATTTCATTCAGGCTTGATGCAGTTCGTCGCACAAAGTCTTTTGATTTAATCACCGGCTTCCATTGTCTTTTATAACTAGTCAATGCTCTAAAACCTCTTTTGTGATATAGGTGAATCCTACGGATCCACTCGAGGTATCAAAGATATGTCTACCCTCTCTCCTACAGCGGTTTGACCAGTATGTTTGCATGATGCATGACTGTGATTGAAAATTTGTATCATTTAGCTTCGAGGTTCGACATACGTCATGGTCTTTGCACTAAAAACAATGGACATGTGAAAAATGTGGAGAATAAATGAAATTTCAAGAATAGCGGCCCAAAGACCTTGATTTCTGCAGTTTTGCATAGAATATAACAAGAAACTAGTGAATTCACATTAGCCAAATAGGTTGGGGTTTGTAAGGATTTGATTCCAAACCAGATGGATCATGGATCGAGTCCCGGGCAGGATGATAAGTACAAGTGATGACTAGCAAAAGGGCGGAAACGGCTAAAAAATGTTCTTTTTTCATGCTTCATACGAATCGTTGGGCAATCGGANATTCGTCGTAGTTTCCAGAAATCGAAAAACAGACACCGCTCTTAAGCAATCTAATTTTCGGCTCGGATAGGCAAAAGATTCATTAACAAAATCACACAGAAGTCAAAGTTTGACAATAATCCCCTGAAATAGCGCTAGCTTATACCCATGTTACAGATGGTTCTGTGCGGACGTTTTGCCTCAGTTGTTTGGTTTATATATTGTGCAAAAGCAAAGCATCCTTGACAGTGTGATTAGAGTTGTTTTCTTGTTTACTGACAGCTTTAAACTTTTGTCCAGGTCACGTGTGAAAGTGAATTTGATCTATGTATGACAGAGTTCAACAGATAGAACGGTAACAATGGTCTACTTCGAAGTATGCATACAAAATCTTCTAATGCACTTCTTTACATAGTGATCAATCTGCTTTATCAAAATACGACTAGACGTAGAACAACCCTATGTCTTCCTATCATTTAGACCACACAAATACCAGCATAATTACCTTTTGAGCTCCAGTATCACGACGTTTGTGAACTGAAGGTACACTGGGTGGACATAAACCAGCATCAAGCTGCAAAGCACTTGCCAGAAGATTGATTGAGCGATTACAGAAAAATGATTTTCGTCGTACGATGCATTCTGGATGAAATCCAGAAAACTCGATTTCTTTTGTCTGACTAAATTCTGTGGCTAGTATACAGAGCTGACGAAACAAGGATGATGGTGATTTATCTACGTAGGAATTTCCTTGCTGGAGATGCTATTTTATGAGCGTTTAAAGTGTGGTCTGAGCAATAATTAAACCCAGTATTCAAATAGACACTAGAACATATAGTTTCTTAGTCAAAGTGTTCAGTTTTCAGCCGTCCTTGAAGCGTTCCCAATCAGATCACATTATCCAACATTATGCTCCGAAAATTTATTGATAAAATCAATCCATTTGGCGC
Source organism: Echinostoma caproni (assembly GCA_900618425.1). Classification (NCBI taxonomy): domain Eukaryota; kingdom Metazoa; phylum Platyhelminthes; class Trematoda; order Plagiorchiida; family Echinostomatidae; genus Echinostoma; species Echinostoma caproni. The sequence continues at coordinate 15,264 of UZAN01042195.1, forward strand.
ACGATTGACCTCGTGCTTCATTTTGTGTTCAACTCTATTGGTTGTTTTTTGTGGACGTCCGTTCACCGGAGTTTCAATGAACTCAGTTCATTAGGAGAGACTTCACACAATCGCATCATGCCACGAACGGTGTGTTTTGCCGGTTATGATGTCAATTATGCTCACTTTCTTCATCACCGATATGAATATTTATGTTCACAGTACCAAAATAATCATCCCATCAGCGTATCTGAATGCGATCACATCGTTTACTATCGGTGTGTTTTCCCAATTTTATTCACAGAGACGAAGAACCCGATGGAAAACGTTCAGGGGGGAAACATTGCGGACCAGGTGAGGTTTTAGTGCACTTTTTATCTGCCTTGTAGGTTTAATTGGCCATTCGTTAGTAGAGACAGGGACATGTTTGATCCAATGAAAGATTTGTGAAAACGTGACAGATAACTGCACCGCAAGTAGGGATATCAAATTCTTTTAACTATTGCAAATTCGATCAAGGTTATGGGTTTGTGTTTTTGGTGGTTTTTAGATCGAAATGAAGGAGAATAATCTAATTCAGGACATAAAAGTCAGATGTAGATGAGCATTCGATTCAAATATGTAGGAAATGCAAATTCTCATTGATTTCTCACAAAAAAATCAGTTTTCCTGTTGTGTACTTTCCAGATTCCAATAAATTCGACATCACAGTCTTCTCCATCAAACAAGAAAATGCAAGATCAAAGTAAGTCGGGTTTCTTTCCAAGAGATAAATTACAGCAGCTAAAAACTCAGTCAACAAATCAGTATTGTCGTTTCCGTAGAACTTAATCCACTGGTAGCTTTGTGCATCTAAGCGATTGATTCTCAGCAGTTTGAAAGTGTTTGCAGTTGATATATCGATCAAAAACTATCTATGTTTGTGCCAGTTTCCAGTGATACAGATTCAAAAACTGCATGCAGTAGACTAAGAACGGTGTTATACTCCTCCTGAAACTGATGGTTCTTGTAGAATTGTTGTCGTCTTTGCTATATTTTTGTAATTTTCTATCAACCCTCGGTTACTTTGGCACAGCCTTTGTAAAGACTGATCGAAAATGTGTACCTATTTTACGCTGGAAATCCGTCCTGATCATCGAGGTGACGCGCCAATCCTGAATTCAACAGAATTCGAGATTGTCTAGAAACGTCCTATTATGTTTAGGATAAAATAGCTGAAAACCTCGAATCATGAAGCAATTCGAGTGGTGCGTTCTTTCACCCAGTTGGGTCGATGTATTAGCTCTACTAATGAGACCCAAGCAGTTCGAAACAGCTGTCCAGTGCTTCCTAGCTTTTCAGTTCACGCTTCACTTGTACACAGTGAAATTTACCACATGACTAAACCACACTTCTCCCAATTAACTAGTGAAATACGGAGCGTATGCGTCAATTGTGGAGAGGTGGATGCGTAATAGGTTACAACTGGGGAGAGAGTGGAGCGGAGAGGGTGATCAACTATAAGCGGTCGGGGGCGATACTGGTCACGTGTAACAGGATGGATCAGCGGAATCGTTTGGTCAACCTAGGTGTAACACTCGTGGTAAGAAATCGGTGGAGCTCCACGAATCCAAAGATGTAGAAATATACAAGTATGGTAGGTGACTAACCGGATGGGAAGAAGGCGAGTGTGGTTAGAGAGTGAAACAGATGGAACAAATATATATAGATATATATATATATATATACATTTCACGATGAGTAGTATGTGAATGACTGAACCAAATTTCCCTGGAGGCACACGACCGGTTTCGCGGTTCTTGCCTCTCGTCAGGCATGAGTATCCGGTAATCTTTTTCCAGTTCATTCATATACTTGTACCCAGGGAGTGTATTTTCGTTACACCAACCTTATTTGCAACACAGGGTGATCATTGAATAGACAGCTCTTTCAGAGCCAGCCCACTGGAGAATCAACGCTGTGATTCGATGTATTGTGAATGGGTTAGATGCTACTAACCGCAAGAAACTTGACCGGATGGTCTTTGTAGAATATTACACAATAGGTAGTATGCAGTAGTAGGATACACATGCCTGACGAGCGGCAAGAACCGCGAAACCGGTCGTGTGCTCCCAGGGAAGTTTTTTCCAGTCATTCACATTCTGCCACAGCCGAAGCCGAGATGGAATTCGATTACACAAGTCCCTCTCCAAACAATGTGCTCCTTACCACTGAGCAGACACTTAAGCAACTCTGGTCTAACCCCACCCCTTTGGGAATGATTTGAGGGACTATCACTTTGTTTTACGAATCTTTCATGACTCGAACAGCAGTTCCTCGGGCTGGGACTTTAAACCCTTACTCAGCCTGAAGAATCACGGTTCGAGTCCTGATAGGGACACAAAACGAACGCGCTGTTGACGAGTCCCGAACAGGACGAAACAGATGTCCAGTGCTCTTTGTTGGTTATCACAAACATTTCCATCGCATTCAAATGCATACGAAAAGTGGGGAATCAACGATCTTCCAAGGAGTGAAACCCACAACCAAAAATCATCAACAGTGGTGCCTGGTGCCTGTGAAAAACCGAATGGGCTAATCCAAACATTCACCATCTAAATACGAAGCTATCACTTTGAACTGCAGAAGAAACACTGGTTGATTCCGCTTCCGTTCAGCACACCTCATTGGTCAATGGATCACATGTTTTTTCTACCCCTTGATTGATCATCTGTCTTCCTACGCTCCTTCGGTGTTGAAGTTAGGGAAACAGTCTTGCATGTTGTCGAGCCCGCTGACAGACGTTGATTCATTGTGTCGGTAATGCCGTTCGATTTGCACGAGATTAACGAGCTGGAGCCAACTCAATAAGCACAAAGGATGATGCACTGTACCTTGAGCGCTACAGGCATAGCCGGTCTTAATTGCGTGACTCTAACGGTTGATTAATCAACAAAGTTTATCACAGTAACTACAACCAATATCAGGAAAAGCCTAACCTTCTTCTGAGAATTCTCACGGTATGAATCAGAACCGAATTGGAATCAATCACCACTGTGTGAACGTGTCGACGTTTTATCGATGGTCTTGGATACACGGGCGTCAGAGTAAAAGTGAAGAGTACGATGACCTGATTTCTAGCAAGTTCCTCATCGCCACCCACATAACCCCCATTCCGGACAAATGTCGTGATAATGAGCAAACCCATCAATACCATATGTTATATTCCTTACTTGACCACGACCACCACCACATTTTGGCTGATGATACCAATATAGGCTAGAACTGTTTTCCAACCGTCTTTTTACTGGAATCCTTGGGATATGCATCGTTAGACCAGGTTCAGTGATAGTTCGACAGGGCACAACAACCAAGGGCGAGTTCAGTGCTTACAGTGCACTCCGAGCGATGCATTTTTTATTACGTGGACCATGGGCCCATTTGAATTACACAATCTATTGGGAGGAGTCGGTCGGAGATGTTGAGGTGAAATTTGGTGACTAGCAACGAAAATCACATAGGTCTTAACCGTGGCTCACCCATTCCTGGCACCAAAACCAGTATAACTGAATAAAACAGAGCGCAGTCGATTTGTTTGGTAAACAGAAGTATTTTAGAAGTTGACAGCAGATACTCGTTGTCAGAGGAACAATGCTCAATCCTATTGAAGCTTGACTAAAAGCAAAGTGAAGCGGGATTTGAGTGATACACCAGTCTCATTCAGGACGATCCTAAAGAGGTAATCAGTCAAACAGAATAGTGAAGGCAGTTCAGGTGCGAAAGCGACGTCATCGATCTCCGATACCCATTGCGCTGGGTTCGTGCTACATTCACAAACGGAACTCACGTACAGAATAAGTCAGGAAATCAAACGAAAACTGAGAAATCAATATTAGGTTGCCATGAGGAGGGTAGTTTCGACGTTCCCTTTTTGAAAAAATCTCAATGGTCACCCATTTCCTCATCGTCAAGAAGAAACCCGTAAAAAGTGTTCAAACTTGTCCGCCATCCTCTTGTTTTGTTTGAAATGTACTCTGTGGGATTATTCAGACCAATCATTTACAAACAATAAATAACATGCGACACCTTACTGGTACCAGCTCGTTTTACACATTCAAATCGTCAATTCATATTCTTCGCAATTATCAGTTTTATCGGGTTGCCCATAAATAATAATAAGTAATAATTTGTTCACTAACATGAAAGCCCTATAACATGAGTAATATGAGTATTGCATAATGAAAGATTTTGTATTCTACAATGATATGAATTCTAAACTTATGTCAAACGGATTACGAAATGAATATTTATCCATGTTCTGATTTTAGGTGCAATGCTACCTGATCGTACCAGTTGAAGTGTTTAGTCATTTTCTCGGGGATTCAAAAACAGAGTCTTTAACTAAGTGAAGACTGGTCTGCGAGGTAGTGAACCGATGTGTAAAAACTCCCGACTGTTCAGGGTTGGGTGTTTGATAAACAAAACTCATATGCCATGTCGTTTTGTAAGCTATTCGGAAGCCTCTTTTTTGGAAGAGGGCTTCTATGCATGACAGTCTTATTATTAATTCAGTTAATTGATAGTCGAATGATAAATTATTCCTACAATGCTGTCCGTCAGTATTATCCGTTCCAAGCAAACTGAAGAACTGCTAGACTGTGTATGCACGTTTGTTTGCTGTCTTGGCTTGTACAACCTGGCAACAGTGCTCTCATATGGACAAGTCACATGGATCGATTTCATTCCCGTGATGGTCTTTACACCCTTTTTGTAAACGTCTGACTTACATAATCAAGAGCAATGAAGCATTGCGTTCTATTCACAGCCGGAGCTTCAAGAATTCGGATTTAGTTCAGTTCGGTTCAGCTTGCACAGGATGATGTGTAACCCTGATGAATCGTGCGCGTAATTCGTTTTGCTGTTAGCTAATCTAGGGGCTCCCAGCAGTGCTCGTCGACAGGTTCTTTCTCAAAGTCTGAGTGTGCGGATATTATCCCACTATAGCTAGGTAGGCTGTTGCTGATTGATACGTACCCTCTTTCAGGGAATATAGAGGACCTGCAAGCATCTAAGGCCCTTCAACAGATCTTGATACTGACACTTCTAACCACTTCTTCGGTCAGTCTGTCCCAGTTCGATACGAACACGCTTATGAAACGCTTGGCACGTTTATCCGGTCTGACTAGGTAATGCTACAGCCTTGAATTTTGCACTCTCTTTCCATTTTGTGGCATTCCTTGGACTAGGTCCTCGAACTTTATCCTTGACTAATCGCCAAGTTTCTTTCAAACTTCTATTAAGTCCTCCCTGACTCTCGTTTCAAAGAAAATAAATTGAGGTCTTAGAATCTCTGCTTACCACTCTTGACTGTCCGAGGGCGGTCAAACTAAGGTCTGCTATGAGGGTATGAAAACCATGACCTGTACACTGGGTAGTATAAATCCCGTTAGGGTCCCTGGATGGGGATCCCGAGATCATGGTCACCGGTGGTTGGAGATGCTGAGTGATATGACTGTGTCGCAAACAGTGGTGCGGGTGTATATACTGAATATTCTTGCAACCGCAGCCTTTATAAATTTTCTATCCTTCACTGGAATTTGATCTCAGCATTCCAATCTTAATTCTGCTCTTTTATNGAAAACCAAAAGACAGCGACCAAAACCGTCGCATGAAAGTACCTGGTTGCAAAACCTGAAACTGAAACTAAAACGACTCTGTCCCGCATCAATTCTAGCGGCAAGGCGTCCCCTCTTTTCTAGACAATCACCGTCTTTCTAGAAGTAGGGTGTTCACGCTTGAACACAAAATTCTAGGTGTGGTCTTACGGTAGCGTTTATATATATATATATATATACATATATATATATATAATCCTCTGGTCTCTTTCGTGTAACTGCGGAATATAATCTAATAAATTCCATTTAGGTTGTGTTAACTGCTCTCTAACATTGCCTTGGTGGTTTTAATTCATGCTTAACCATGTCGTTTGCACCTCTATGTCGAGATTGTGAAAAGTTCAGTAGCCTCGGTGGGATTCGAACCCAAGCATGGATGCCACCTACGCTTTGTACGTGCACGCTCTACCAGCTGAGATACGAAGCCAGATCGATAGCACTGATCTTCTCACATTCGATGGAAACTTTACACCTCTCTGTTTCTCCTGTGATCTGTTTCATTCTGATTACCCAGTTCAACCCTTGTGGTGAGGAGCTGACGTACGAACAGATCCACAGGTAAATCCGACTCTTCGGACTACCTGATTACAGTTTGTTGGTCCTAGCGTACACCAGTTTTCTTACTTTCCCATTGCTTCCTTATGAACTCATCCACGGTGACTTATGGAGTCAAAGGTTATGCTAAAGTCTAGATATCTGACCCTCGTCTAAAAGACCTAATCTGTGCTGGTTGATTCGACAAGAATGACTTCCAATTAATAAGAAGGTAAGACTGGAGCTAGCAGCTCTTACTTTTCAAGGTACAAACCCATGTGTCTTCACAGACATTTGCACAAAACCAAAGTCAAAATTACTGGTCTATTCTTTTCGACCTTCTGCTTAGACCCAGATTTGTTCAGAGCGAGTACGCTCGCTCTTCTACAATCTTCCATAATCCCTCCTTTATCAAGAAATACCTGGTACAAATTGACTTGACTTTCGTGAACTATAGCCGCGAGAGATTGGATGATGGATAGGTGAACGCCGTTTGATTCCACTTCCTTGAACTTTTACAATATTTCCATGTGTGCTTAGATGAACTGTGTGCAAGCAATTAGACTTCTTTGGCCGACCGCATATTCTCCAACATGTATGCAATTACTTCAACATTCCACACTGTGAAAGATTTTACACATGCAAATTGCAAGCTTTTATCCTATTTTCTAGTATGATCAACCACATTTAATGTTGTTCATGATGTGATTACAAATAACTGAAAACAATCATTTCCCCTCTTTCGAAGATCATATATACTTCACATATAAACTGATAAACATGTTTATTGCTTCAGTTGAAAACTTAACTCGCTTGATTTTGCATTGTAGATGCTCTAAGCAGAAGTGAACACAGTCTATCCTCTCGGTCAGATCTGCCCTTGTCCGAACAAGGAAGCAGTCTGCTCCGAGGTCAAAGACCCAGTCCGGATGGAGGAACAGTGACCAGCCCAAGTCCACCCGCACCACCTGTCACAGTGAACTCAGTGGCAAGCCCTTCGAGGCTGAATGCGTCAGCAACAGACGCAAGCCCACATGAGAGAAAAGTAAATGGTAAAACAGTGACCGAAGCACAAGGCATGGTAAGAATCGCGAATGATTTCCATTCTGAAATTCAGAATTTTTAAACGTGTACTTTTTTTTGACCTTTTTATTATCATTATTATTATTACACATCGGTGTGTGATAGACAGCAGACGGGGTTGAATCCCATGGTCACGAAGACCTACTGTTCAATAATGGTAACCGGCTACATAAGCCCCTTGACTTGGAGCGGAGAACCATATAGGGCTCGGCTAGATTAGGCATGGTATAGAACCAGGCGACAGCAAAGCTGTCTACCACGAAAGTTGGGTGGCGGTGGCAGGGCTCGAACCTTGGACCACAGGGTTCAAATCAAGCCGATGACAGTGACTAAACCAGTGTGCTACCACCACCCAAAGAATAATGGTAATACTAAGTTTTGGAAGGTGAAATAGACTAATCGATGGTTTTCAGAAAACAGAAATTAGTGGTTGATGTAAGCAACTTTGAAGTAATTCAAATAATACTGTGACAACCACTCTATCGAAAAAATGATTCAATAACAAAATCACAACTGCCCATTCTATTCCAAGTCACCATTGCCCATATACAATCGCATTATGGGTTTGCAATAAACCAACGAACACGTGCGGTGTAATAAATTCAAAATCGGTTTATGATGAATGCATTAAATTCGGCGGTTAAGCGTGACCGCTTTTCACCCCGCGTCTGTTGTATTTTAGAAATAAGTCGCGGATTCCATAAAATAAAGGGAGAAATCAGTTTCAGTTTTTACAACCATTAACCATGCACGGTATCAAATCCAAAGTTGGAAAGGATTTCTTTGAAGAAATTGTGCTCCATGCTCATAGTATTAGATCTGTATAAGAATATGTCGATAAACCACAATGAGAGAAAACCAAAAAACAATTTTCGGTTGATGACCTTTCGACCCTTTTGGAGGGTCTTTTTCCGGTCAACTAACAACCGAACATTCTTTACTCTCGTTATGGGTAATCCAAACATTTCTATACGGATCTAACATTAACCATGCACTTTCGTGCGCCGGTTTTGGTTGCTGCCTCAAAGAATAATTAGTGTGCAAGCAAAGTATCATAGTAATAGTGATTAGGAACATCAACAGTTTGATCGTTTCATGCCTAGTATAGTCAAACCACGTAGTTAATCTGGTCGAGGTATATATATATATATCACACTTGTCTGAGGACAGACTGTGTGCCAAACAAATCATGGTACAATAATCTTTATAAAAAGAAAAATGTTCCACGATTGGCTTGTGGGCTGAGTACTGCCAGGTTGCCCAGGCCAAGGCAGGTGAATTTTCTTGAGGAATCCACAACCGGAGCCTTCGGCTAGCCAAAGCCCGACCCACAAGGCAGCGGGGCGGTGTGCGAAAACCGCAGTCCATTGGGAGCCGGTGTCCAGTTCATCGGATCATACGCCCTTCGGACGGGGTCAGACGTCCAAGGTGCCCAATACACCTCAATGCCCAATCGAGCCGGTG
>UZAN01042196.1:11890-22623 GCA_900618425.1 Echinostoma caproni
TAAAACTATTAGTGAAGGCCATGAACTTTATTTGATGGCGCGTTCAGTCACTATCCGTAGCTGTTCTGAAACGGTTATATGCGTGCAATTTGATGACCCAAGACATAACACGGCATAATCTTCTTGTCAACGCGGTTGTCAGCCAAGATGAGCAATAACTATTCGGCAATACATGAATGTATTCTTCTGAATAACAAATGAAGATAATCATAAGTAAATAGTTCCATCACGAAGATTTTATCGGAGACGTCAACAGGGACTATGAATTACCCTAAAATTCAGCTACAATCCCCCATATTTTCTACCCGCACTCAATGACTGTAGTTATTGTTAACACAATCCAGAATGGATGGCTGATAAGATTTGCAGAGGCCATAGCGATCAACCTCCGAAAGCCCCTACTGTGTCAGCAGAAGGAGGTCTACGTCAGTACGGTGTTGCTCTGGTGACAACGTAAGCGGAAGAATGAACTGATACCACGTTGGATTGTCATGACCTGTGATATATAAATTTTTTTTCTGCAGTAACACCAGTCGAGATGCAGCGAAATGATTCCGGCATTAAATCATGCTCGCTTGCAATGTTGTGTTCTTTGTTCAAGTTCATTTCGGGAAATGATTGTTTTGACTGTAGTTATGTTGGTTATATTGAGACTTCATTCTACTGGTGGTGGACTTTATTATGTAGCGGAGGACAGAAAGCAGAGCTGTTTCATCTCGATTGGAACGTGTCCGCAGTGAGCACACTGTTTTACCCTGACTGGGCAATGAATTCCCAAATTTCTAGTTCTGATTCAAAACTCACCTTGGGAGCTACACAGCTGGTTTAAAACAAACCGGATTTTACATTATTTCGATACCATTTAATTTTCAGAAGCAATAAGCGAGGTTTGCGATTGTAGTGGTGAGAAACTTGGCATAGGCAAATGTTGCTTAAGATGTCCTAAAAAGGAACCAAACAGCCGTTCAAGGCTTATCGTAGGCCATCAGAAAGTTTCCCTCGTAAATAATGCGCGCTTCTAAGTTCAGGAACCTAAAAGCAAAGTAAAATATAAGACAATGCGCAATGCTATCAAATTAATTGTATACCCTTGGATTTGATGGTGAAATGAATTCAGTAGACTTGAGCTGTTATTCTCGTATTAAGCCACTATCTTTAACTGACTTAACTGTCCTAAGCGACTTACCTGTGTCCATGCATTTGCTCGCGCCGAAATATTTAGTGCGCAGGTGGCTGACAATTGTAGATTTTGCGGAAAACCAGCGATTACTTCTACTGACGCGAAACTATTTGCCAGTGGAGACACTTGTGCGTACACATCGATGGTGACCGACTCGGCGGATTGCGATCCTGCAGCGTCCCAGGCGACTGAAAGACAAGAAAAACCAGTTACCATATCTACTCGCTTTGATCGAACACACTCTTACAAAGCTCATTGTCGTACAGCGGAATGCAGTAAATTGAAATTGACTGATTAGTGTCAACCTTACGATCGATATTAGGTTATTGAAAATTTATAGGCTGGACAGAGATTGCCCCTAGTTTGGTGACAAAGAAAGTAAACCTCTACGGTAAACACAGAGTACACAGTCTAAAGTTGTATGCAAAACTTTGTAAGCATTCTGATTATGATGACAATAAGAACACCACTTGTGTCGGTTCACTTCCATATCCTTCAATGTCTAATACCAACCAGTTATGAAGTCTTATGTATCCCAGCCTGGATGGCGGGAGACACCTACTCTACCGAACAACCGTGTTTCTTCATGCCTCGCCTCCACATCATCCGTTCATCTTTACGTGATTTTATCAAGCCCGTTGCGGTAAATCCAAAACAGATGCTTGGCGGTAGGTAGCTTTAAGGCATACGTAAAATGTATCCGTCCTAACCAGTGAAACCTACTATTCTGGAGTTAAGGCAATAGTGAACTCGTCTTTAATATATTTCCAAACACACGACTTACTTCCGGGTTGCCAACCCGCCCACTCCATCCCACCTGGGCCGAACTGCACGAGCTTCGATTAACGAATACCTTCAGGTGATGGATGTCTTCTACTCATATGTTCAAAGTCTCAGAAAAGTAACGGAGAACTGACCAAACGGTAGCATGATCTACACAAATTTCAACTTCATTGAAACAACACACGGTGGCCACAGGTGCTCCAGTTCTGTGTGTGCAGCTCCAGCCTTAGTAGTACGTGCGATCGTTTCGTTTACTGCGTTACTGTCATTGCTCACGAAACTGCCCAAGTAGCATAAGCAGTNGCAGTCAACTTCGGCTTATTCCTGATCACCTACCTTTAAAACCGGACTAGTCGGCACACAGTCTTACATTATCACTTCTGTGGCATCCCTTAAGAAACAATAACCCATTAAAACACCGGGGTCAACTGACGCAAAGTTCATCTAAAGTCGAGAAAACTAAAATCAGTGGTAAAGGATGTGTGTGAGGTAAGTCAAGCAGCCTGAACATTTGGTGGGTAACACCTCAACCAGGTTGGAATCCTGCTTACTCTTCATGTATATTGCTCATTCTCAACGGATTTAGAGGTTAACATATGACTGAGGCTAATAATTTGGTGACGACTCAGATCAAATTGATCCCTCATTGGTTTGTGCGTTCTGTTCGATATCCTTTCTTCAAAGTGAGAAAGATCAGTAACTCACCACAAGATGATGGAATGACCTCGTGTGACCAGATATTTAGCATCGAATCAGTAATAGAGTCTACGAGGTCACCATCAACCTCCATTCTTGAAAATGGTGTGAGGAAGCCTGCCGCGTCCTGACTCTTTTCCTTTCTTCACGACCTGATTACCAACTCGTACCTCGGCATCCGTGGAAGGTGCACATTAGTGGACACGTCACAAATCAATAACACTTACAACAACGGTTGTTACCAAAAACATTTTATCGTATAGTTTCTTAGTCTCTTATCAGAAAAAATAATTGATAGACCCTGTTTCACCTATCAGTCACGTAAGCCGTCTCCCTAGCACAGTGTGAAAAATGTCTATTTACTGATAGTTTTATTTAGTTAATATTAAAATGTACAGTCAACTTCCAGGAAGGAGAGTGCGGCCATGCAAAGGCTGCCTGGGTAAAAAAAACAGAAATGGGGAATGTAGGCAGCGGGGGAGAGGTTCGAACCCGGGTTGCTATTCTGGTGACCTTAACGACTGGACGAACGGTTCGTGAGGGAAAGGATAGAGTTAGCGACTCCAACGGATTTATTCATATCATGAATCAAGTTAATCTGTAAGGTGTTCATAAGATAAGGAGTCCTGACCATTTGAAGACGCAGGGAAATCAGTGACCAAACTAAATCCCCGTATCTCAAGTAAGTTCTGAGATAAAAATTTACTTTTCATTCAGATTTGCAAAGCAAGTAAATCAGGTTGAGAATGCTTAGTTGGAGTAAAAACTAATCTGCTTGTGGTCGGAAGTTAGTTATTCTAGCACTTCTCTGAAGATTATCATTCAAANTTCAAATTAGAGTTGTTTGAATGCCTACTACCTTGTTGAACACTGATTTCCGGGGTAAAGTTTGAAACGTTCACTATATTCTGGTTAGTCAGATAGGATTTATGAGGGCAATCAAATTTACCAGCTGCATTTCGTAATCAAACACTTCTGCATCACAGGCGGGTTTATCAGAAACAATACTAAAATTTACGAAGAATATAAACCGAAATCTACTGAGGACGTGAGGTATGCAGCAAACAAATTCTCGGATTGATTTTTCCAGTTTAAAAAATAAAACATCTAGTTACTGTTTAAAACTCCGCATTTAGTTTACGAAAGTGATCACTCCCCAGCCCCATTTGGAAAATATACACAATCCGATCGTTATTGAAAACAACGAATGCCTCACGTCCAAGGACGTTAAGTTTTACATCAGAGCATAATCAGCTTTCGTGGGAAAAATAATTCAGACATTCTTGCATTTTTTTCAATGCATCAAATATTCTACATCATTGATTTGCCCCCTGAGGACACAAATATTTTTTTCAATACTAAAGGTAGTCATCCTCTGGATGGAATTTCGCCTCAGCTCAACTCATCAGTTGGCACAATATACTGACCTTGACTCGCATTTCTCAATCGTTTATAGGAATTTTTCGTGAGATACGCCATTGGCAAATTTTGGACAACAATCGTAAAAATAAGCAGAGGTTTTATAATCATGGGGCTGTAGGACAGCACTTGACCCTGATAATTTGAATTATGTATGTAAATTTACAAGATAGGGGTGGAATATGGAATATCCTCTCTAACGTTAGAAAATCAGTGCAAGTTGGTAAATGCACGACCCAAATAAACGACCTCGTCTGTTCATAGTTACGGGACCCTACTGTCCACGTATGGTAACCGGCAACTCTAACCCTTCATTGAAGTGAGAAATCACATAAGGCCGGACAGTTCATCAAGATTTTTCCTGGACTCTAACATCAGTTGATGTCAACACCCCTTAGCAACCATTAGTTCGAAAAATGAAGAAGAGATTGTTTCATCACTCCAGATCAACCATACATACCTTTTCACGTGCAGTTGGAGAGCTGGATACAGGAGCATTTGTTCAAGCGACGAAATAAGCTACTTGCTGTGCACTGACATGTCACTCTAAATAAATGACCCGTCAAATGTGTTTGTAAACCTATTCTTATTAGTTTAACCAATCAAATGTTTGAAACTGAATCCATATGATACCACGGCAAATAAGAATTACCTGTTAACTGACCGACCTCAGTTCACTTGTCCTGATGGAATTTGGGCTTTCGCTGTCAATGTAAACCAAGGTCTATTATAGGGCAGAACAATCCCATTTTCTTTTCCCTGTTTACATTCAAAATCCTTCAATCACCCCAACCTTTTTCACATTCAAGTTTGCTAATGATGTGATTGATGGTTGGCGGTGCATCCATAACAACATCGACCCTTTCATCAACTCCCTTCAATCTGCCGTAGTAGGTTACATTTCTAAAATTTCCGATTGTATTACACCTTAACTTAAACCCAACCAGATTTAGTTATGTAGTTTTCCATTAGTTGTAGGCTATATACACACTCCGAATCACATACTCCCAACATTTTGGTTAATAACTCCAGTGTTGATGGTCCCAGCACTTCAAATACCTTGAATGTTTTCTGTCTGTTGACCCTAAATGGTGCTACGGCCTGCAACAAACATATCGTAAAGTCAGAACACTAACGTTTTACATCTCACACCTTCGACATCTGAGGTTACCGTTGAAAGTAATTTCCTATTTTATTCTCATCGGATCTATTGTTCCCTCGTTATCCGCTCCGGTCTATTGTCTAAGGATATCATATTGATCAGACGCTCTCTGAAAAGCGTCTCTAGATTTGGAGCTGTTTGCTTTGTGTGACGCTGGTAGACTTCATTGTCAACCAACACCTTAGCTTGCTCGAAGTTCTGTGTGACTCTGGTTTGTCTGATGCGTCACATCCTATGCACCCAACCCTGTCTTACTTCATTTTCTTTTCTGTCACCTGCAGTACAATTGAACCTTTATACTTTCACCACAGCATTTCACAACCCATTTCTCCTTTGTCTTGCACGTTTATTGATTCACCGGGAACCACTATCAAATGGACTGAAGTAGATGCCTCATATAGTTCACGGTGCAGCTATGTTCATTTTTACTTTATCCTATTAAATTTACAAATATACTACTTTCAGGAACGGGGAAGCGGCGAATCAAAGGGCTGTCATAATAGGAAGACAGGCGGTGGTGATTAGAGTCGAACACACGTCCTCCGGGGTGATAATTCGTGACGTTAGCACCGAGTCACCACCGCCCACTTCTGCTACGTGTGCTCACTCTTCATCATCACTATCTATTCACTGAATTTCAGTCATATCTTTAAGTACATTTTGATCGCATGTACGTCCAAAGCAAAAGTGTTAACTTTTTCACTAAAAATTCTGTCCTTAACGGATGATGAATCAACTAAATTCTCCACTTGACTTGACTTGACAAAATAGAAAAAATGGGTACCAATTAGTTGGCAAACAAAAATGAAATCACATGTGGAGATTTGATGAGCTATCAAGGATTGATACGCACATAAGAACAACAGATTTTGATGTCTGGGAATTCGCACGGATAAAACCAAAAACAAATTTCATTCATAGAACCGTGCGATCAACTCGCATTCCGGTGACCGTATAGCTCGACAGTAAGTTTCTCTGATACCAACTCGAATGTTTGGGGTTTAGGTCGAGACAGGACAACGCAACACTATATGCACTACTGATCAACCCCAGCCAGCACGAAGCAGCTGTTCAATGTTCTTTTTCATGACCTTTAAACAATTCTGGGGCTGCCTGAAGTCTGGTTACAACTCTGTGCAACAGATCTATTCAACAATTCACATACAAAAACAACACAAAGAAACCACGTATATGAACATAGACTCAAATCCAATGATTTTAACGTAATTGTAGTTTATCCTGCTCGAATTCCTTTTACCGGAGTTGAAGGGGGTAGAACTGGAAGGTACATTATAGACCAAAAATGTTCACAAAGCTCATTACAAACACTAGAGCTGTTGACTTTTTGGGACTGGTAATGAAATAAAATCACTTTCCTGGGAATACTGTTTTCGTGGCACTGTGGCTAATTACTCGGCATTAAATATTGTTAATTTCTTCAATTTGCTTATTGATGAAGTACGATGATCAATAAATGGATCGTAATTGCGCTAATGCAAAGAAACTGACTGCATTGTGACGGTATTTATTGTCTGCTACAACAGACACCTCGAAAAACTTACGGGTATTATTCATGCCAAAAATGCTTATTTCCATCCGGTTTGTGGTGGCAGTTCGAGTTTGATATCGATCCCATCGATTCTTTGTTAGCAAACCTGGTTGTGCGATAAATGCTGTGCCAAAAGTGGCACTCGCGTCTTGGATGGAAACTGATCCACTTGAACTGGTGATAATGAACTGTAAAGAAAATACGTGAAGAATGCAGATTTGTGGCACGTCTGGATTGCCCCAAGACCCATTGAAATCTAGAGAGGTTTCAGAAAATCTAATCTTATTTAATTTTGTGTAAACTAGATTTGAATTTCAAACTTAGTATTCTTTAATTTTCGGTGAGACAATGCGATGTTTCACTGCTATTAAGCCATATCAGTTATTTCAATCGGGATGAAGTTATGTGGTGGGCAGTAAAAGACCTACAGTCAACGACTGAACACAGTCATCTTCTAGAACCGTTTCAATATTTTAGGTATACATTCAAAGCTATATGTGAACTCATCCATTCCATTAAGATTTGAATCCTAGACTTCAAAGACAAAGTTTTTGTGTTGTACAGTACTGTTAATCCAAAACGCCCGCTTTTCCAAATAAACAATGGTTGTGAGGCTCCAAACCATCACTTCGGAATGTTAACTTGGCCAAAATTCCTGTTGTTCTATGTGGATACAAGTTCAGTTGTTGTCGGTTCACATGATATTCGCAACATTGATGGGTGTTCAGCAAGCAGCAAAAATATGTATCCCAGGGGATCATTCCACAAGATTTTTAAGTATTCTGGTCGTTCAAGATAAGCAATGGGCTGAGGGATTGGCTGATTTGAAAAAAACGCCTAGACTGTGGGAGATCATCGTATGTTTACCCTAATGGCTCTCATATTCTCATATACAGCTTTCAACTCTTTCTGGCTCTTTTCAACAGCTACCACCGTTAGCCTCTCAATAAATCCAATCCCCATTCCTTCCTGTCTTGCTGATTCAAAGGAAACAGGAAGCCAGAAATGCAGTGCACGTATTCTTCTTTACTGTCGGAATGTCACCGAAAAATGAACTTCTATCGATTACTGGTGATTGATCATTTCGACAGCACAATGAATATTTAGTTTGGCTATCATCTGATGGGTATAGCGGAGCAAACTTTCTGGACGGTATTGTCAAGGAACAAATTTATCTGCAAATGCTGATCCCATGGTGTTAGGCACATTTAATAAAGCTATTTTTCAGGGTAGCGATACACTTGCAAATCGTTTCTTTGTTCTAACCGGTTTCATGCTTGTCACTGAGCCAAGGTTCTCGCATGGTCCGACTGAGATTTTGTGGGATCAGATCGGAAATATAAATCTTCGGAGAAACGGAAGACTGTGGTAAAGCAGGAATGATTCCGAGTACTACAGTATACAAACTGTAGGTAGCTAGTAAGATAAACGCAGTTATATCAGTAACGTTTGGCAGGTGCTTTTTGGCAAACAATCACTGTGCAGCGTTGAGCACGATTTGGAGAGCTATGTATGAACACAGACACATAACGTTACATCGGTTGGTTGACTGAGGAATCTCTCTGACCTACACGGATATACACGTCAGTCATTACACGCTTAAATGCTGAGCAAACCAATGTTTGATCTGGTCTCATCCGTTAGGGTTTCCCAGTAAACAACCTATTCTGACAATTTTAGAATATTCCCAAGCGCTTAATTATCTGTCCGCTCACTGGTTGAAGTGAGTATATGGAAACAAAACAATAGATAGATTATTGCAACGTGTGACAATGTATGCACTTAATCGGAATAAAACATGCATAAACGTGATCCACTTCCGCTCACATTTCTTTACGATTTTTTTCATTGTTTCAGCAGTTTTTTGTTTTTCAACAGTTACATAATGGAGAGAAGACAAAAACTGCGAGTTGTTAACATTACTTTCAATCTCCTTGGTTGTTAGAACGTAAAACAATCTATAGTATCTATAGTACTTATGCAGGAAAGTTTGGACATCGGTAGTGGTTGAACAGACAGTTACCTGACGCAGTCAGTCAAATTACCTTGGGGCACTAGTTCTGATTCTCCCTTCCAATGACTGCTGTACTTTTAATCACTGTAGATATCAAAACATTTTTTTAATACCAGATTGTTTTAGGTTGTGGAGACTGAGGAGTTAAAAGAATTTTTAATATCCCGCAGTATTAGTTTTCTCTCTGTTCTGACTAACTGGATAAAGGTGACCGAGTGTTCCAATTTGCCTATTATTAAATTATAAGATGATGCTACCGTCACAGATAGTAACTCACACCCAGACACACCTTTCGTACATCAGAACTCACACTGTAATCGGCAAGTTGCAAAGGGGCAAACAAACTGTAGCTCAATTTTAAAACAGATCCGACAAAAACGGGCGATGTGGGGCAGTTCAACGCGAACAGACTTGGTTGTAACGGCGGTCCGACGGTCAGATTTATGTATCCGGCATAGACAGAATTCAAGGCCGACAGGCTAGCCCCGACCGTGGTACGAGTTCCATTTGTGGCTGTGGTTTTCACCACAACCTTGTAGTTTATCTCAAATGCAAAATCTTCCAGTACGAATCCTGCTGTTGCACTGGTTGCTATATTAGCACACATAATACCGATGGTCGTTGTCTGATGATTGGAATGAAAATAAAAAAAGAAATGTAATTGAATAACTTGATAAAAGACTTGATAAAAGACCAGGAACTAAATATCATCAAATACGGCATCATATCCCGCGCCTACCGAACCCACTCCAGAGTAGCTGTCTCATTCCTGTCAGAGACTTACAGCTTCAGCAATTACTTGTCCGTGAATGTCTTGAAACTTTGACCATCAAATTCGGGATAAAATCACCGGTTTTATTATGTACACTTTCGTAAGAAAATGACTTGCTATCGATGATTGGGCCTTATCGAAGCACAGATTGCGACCGAGTAGAGATCAGCGAATCATCAAATGATATTACAATAGAATTCTTAATCAACGCAAGCATTTCCTCAAATACCACTGTGGGAAAGTAGTTGTACAATGACCTTTACGCATTGTGGACTTTGACCAAACTCATCTACGTTGTTATCCGTTTTCTTTTTGAAAAGACTGAATAGATCACGTTTTTCTATGGTAGGCAAAATGTTCGACAGATAAATACCAAATTAATATTCAAGAGAATGATAGCCAAATGTAGAAACATTATAACTCAAAACGAGGAACTCAGCCTTCGGTTATAAAATCACGAACAACAGTGTGAATGTATTGCTTGTTTTTTCCAGTGGCAGAGACGTATACAATGTGTCATATACAGTGTGATGCTCAAGTAAGTAAGTAAACCGTTGTAATTTGCTATAGTAGCCCGGTCATAATTTGACAGACTCACAACCCAACGCGTTCAAGCCTAGGCAGTTGCTGAGGATTTCTGAAACGAATGAAGCAGTTGTTCACTAATTGGCTGACACGAGAGTGGTTCTGAATCACAGGAAAAGATGATTGATTCTATACCCTATACTATACTATACTATTATAAACCATACTATGCCCTTCAATAAACCCATATCCGAAATGAGAAAAAATAAAGTATCAAGACTGTAAAAATTCTCTCAAGAAGTTTCTTCNTTATTGGTAGTTCTTTGTTCATATACAGGTGTTGATCCAACTCGTGCAACATGAATGTCGTTTAGAAATACATTTCGGTTTTCGGTATCATACTTGTATGCTGATGACTATGGGTGAATTGTATATATTCTTAACTTAATTGCCCATTGCAATGTTCTAAGTTCTCTTCTAGTACCGTTATAATTTGAGCGATCTTGATTGTCACGATAAAATTTGAAAGTTAGAAAGTGGCCTCCGAAATACTCAGTATAGTCGGGGGTTGCCAATGGTTAACCTCCCTTGCACCTTGCGAAATGCTTCCATACGACCAATCGTCTCGAATAG
>UZAN01042196.1:23567-44792 GCA_900618425.1 Echinostoma caproni
TATATATGTATATATAGTTAGAAAGTGATAGCTTAGAACTGAAAAATATTTTATGCAAAGCAGCATGGAAGTGCATTCTTTCTAATAAATTATTGTTGTCTCATGAGACTATTTATTACGGTCAACACACGTGTTCTATGAAGCTTATTTCTTTTCAATATGTGCCACCTAAATTAGTCATTTAATGAGTTTTTCTCATTTGAATAAATTGATATATTATGTGGCTACAAACGACTTATACATTTTCCCTTAGCCTGAAAGAAAATAAAACTAATCTAATGAAAATAAAAATTGACCTTGAGGTAGGCGTCTTGCAGTGATATCGTGCCAAACCCGGATGAAAAGTTGAAATTGTTTTGCATAGAGTTGAGGCCAAGAGGTAACTCNAAGAGACAAACAACCAATGACTTCGAAATGAACATAGACCCAATTTTCTGCATAATCAAAGGAATTTCTTCATCAAGACATTAACCAAGAGTAGGATAAACTGATCACATGAAAGCAAGACAATAGCTGATTTCGATCTCAGCTGAGAAATCGTGCACAACCAATATGGAGGATAGTCCGGCGGGGTTAGATGCAATTCTCTCGCACAACCGTTTCGAAAATTATGACTCAGTTTCAACTACCGATGGACAAACCACTGTCTCCAGTGCACAAAAATAAAGAGGGACAAACAGAACATTGACAAAATGAAAGTAAAAATTCTGTATCATGTTTTTGACCCTTTTCTAAAGCTGAATTCAAATTACATTTTTTGACGGAGACTTCGTTATCTTACAACTGGTGCACCAGAAGCCGTCGTCGAAGTCGCGAAATTATTCGGCATTCGATCAGAAGAAGTAAAACACTAGTGGATCTAAGTACTGGTATGGTGTTTTTGATGTGAGGCAATATCACATTGGATCCCGTGAATGAGGCTTGAAACACCAAGAGTTGGGAGAAGCAAGTGTGATGAAAGTCGGATTTTGCACAAGTTTGATCAAAACTGGTAGAGATGTATATATATATTTCAAGTAGATATCAGATATATTTAGTACATATGATATATATTATATATATTAGGAGTATATAATGAACTCAAGTACAAACGAGAAGATATGAGCGGTTCAAATATGATGGACCGAAAATTGATTTCATAGTTGTTTGCTCAATGAAAAGAAAACTACTAATATAAATTCTTTACAATTAGGCTCATTATTCCAAGGATAACAATGATACTATTCACTGCATTTTTTGTATCATTTATTACAGTGCTCAATATCTGGACATGATACGGTAAAAACATCTGTGTAGGGTCCCAACACCAGCCTAGGTAAATCTGAATAAAATTTGGAGAAATAATGAATGAATAAATAAAGTTCATTTAATGTTGTACGTGCGCAATTGATTAGACTATACAACAGGAATTCCGCTAGCAGTGTTTGACTTCTGACTTGCCTGTTCAAAGTTATTATTTATGTTTCAATAAATAAAGTTTCATACAAATTGTTNCACTCACCCCGGTCATGTCTGTTTCGATTGGCGATATAGGACAGGTCAGTGGAGTGGTTATTCGTTGACCAATATTTTTAATCACCACATCCTGAATATATCCCATGGGGACAAAGTTTGCTGCCGGACCGTAAATTTCAATATTTGGAGACGATAGACCAGATTTCGTGTAGACCATTATTTTCATCACCCAGTAGCAACCCGGACATACTGCAATTGAACTTGTGGGAGTGAATCGAGCAAGGGTGATCGTGGTTGCTGTCGGTGCAGCTATAGTCTATCACGAAGAAAAAACGCAGATTTGGTTTAAAAAAATAGCGTGCTACCAACTTGGAACTTGATAACAAAGACAATTATGATTGGAAATGAAACTTACTTGTCGTTTTGAGCGCCGGAGTTTTTCTGATACCCCAAATGGTCCCATCTCGCTAAATCCGATGTCTATTTGGAATAAACTAAAGTCATTCGTCAACAAAATGATAGCAGTGTCCGTAAGCTGGTCAAATGGAGCAGGATTTTGAACCATCACAACCACGTGTTGTGGCAATTTCGGAGAGGTGTACGAAGTGTTCAGTAATACCACTCCACTATTTGGATCCACCATCAAATTAGTAGACGTGCCCGGTAGGACGAATTGCAGTCTTCCACATTCCACACTCAGATCGTCCAAATCCGTAGCATGCAGCGTCCCAACCACATTATCGACGGAGCGGGTATTGACCACAAAGTAGTAAACTTCTTGTGAAAACTGTGGTCCATTGTTGACTGTATTCAAGAAAGGAAAGGTGGACTTGTCTAAATCTGTTAGCTCTTCTAGCTTGAGAAATGACCAAATAAATATTCTCCTCATAATGATCTGTGTTCAAATGGAGATTCTGACTAAGGTCCACTGTGCAATTTCAAGTATGATAAATAGAGTTTTCTCTTTCCACAAATTGTATTGTTCACCTAAATAGGATAATACTCCCATTCACTATGAATCCCTTAGTACCATTTTGTAAATAGAAAACCCGAAATGAGGAAACGGTTTTTGATTTTCAGGGAATATATATCTACATATGTGTATAAAGAAATAATCCGTCTGATCTTTTCTTATTGAATATGACCATCACCTAAAGGAACACTGCTCCCACTGTTGCCACTGCACCAAATCACAAGTACATATTATTGTGAACACTGAAGGGTGTAAAATGACTCATCGGAGATTGTCCCCAGTCAGAAGCATACTGCATAAATAAACCACTTGAATGGCAAGTGCCTAAGCAGTATCAAAGTCACTGACTCATTACACGTTTGTGAGAACCCCTCCAAAACTCTAACTCTAATAGATGAAAGAAAGGTCAATCATTTTTATCAGTAAAAAGCAAATATTCTTCAAACGGATATCATTTGTGTACTGCATTGGGTTGAGTGAAACCTTGTCATGCTCGGGAGTTTTTCGAATCCCATAAATTTTTAAATAACACTTTGTCGAACGCGATACCATCCTTTCCAGAGTCAGAATGAAAAGGAGTTGATAAGAGGGAAAATTACCTGGAACGTTACAAGTAGGACCTCTCCAACAAGGATCACATTGGCAAACATATTCGTAACTGCATTTCCCGTGCACGCAACTGAAATAGAGCGGGGGAGAGGACCACGGCCCGAATTGAGTTACATCTAGCTGAATATAAAAGCACTGTGTAGATCAGCCCAAATTGTGTATATTTTTAAAGTCAGCGACTGAGAAGAATAAACGAAATTTTAACATCTCGCCACAGTTAGCCTCTTTCTGTCTTGATGAAATGGATAGAGGTGACTCCATGCGTCAATTTAGTGTAGACTATTGACAAATTGGCAATCTTACTCACAGTTACCTGCAAGCAGTTGTTTTTTGAATAAGTTATGTACACGGATCGTCTTTCATACTTCGTTTTCAAGCACAAACCCTTTTCCATCCGAACAATCAACCAATCGAAGACCATCGTACTCCAGCTTGGCTCTCGTTGGAACTCTTCAGTATTGTACATTTTCCGGCCCAAATCTCCAAATTACCTCCATAGAAGATGTGTACAGAAACGTAACTGGATAATTCTGATTATCCCCGGGAATAAGATGATTTCATATGTTTGAAGCAAGGCGAAGTTGAATGCAGATAAAACTATTGATGAAAATAAATGTCTTACCATTGGTCTATCAACTTTGTCTCAATGACTTCAATACCGGTTGTTAAAGATAATTTTACTACAATATCTCTTTCTCTTCCGTGGTGTATTAACCTAAACACTTATGAAGACTTTACAAGACTTTACAATTTATTTCGTATATTTTTAAAAGAATTCTGAGTTAAACTTTTATTTCGGCGCCTTTCCTGTGATCAGCTGTATAGGGAGGTAACGAATCCAGATCGTGATCAATATATTATCACATTTATAAACGTATACTCTATGGATTTGCTCACAGTTAACAATTAGTATGAAAATATTCGCCCTTTATGGCAAACTGATAGCTCTCACACCCCCATTATGGGTTGAGTAAATAATCTGGTAATCACAAGATATGTACATCAATTGCATGAGGTATGGTTTATACCTGATAGGTATAACACAGGTAAGCTTTTGATTATCGTGCGTCGCATTCTATATATTTGATCTCTTTCTGTTATCCAACTCACACCGGTGACTCCCGAAATTAGATGTTCGCACAAGTGTACACACCATGGCATGTCACTTGATAGACAAAGCTCAATTGAGAGTAACTGTAACTAAAACCCGTTTTAAGAGGGTTTGCAGCGTGTACAGAAAGCTAGTTTTAGTGGGCATATGACATCTTGTCCTCGGTCATAAGGCTTAAAAATATGTCTGTCCAAGTGACATTATTGCATTATTGGATCCCTGGGTTACATTCACTTCCATCAAATATCAATCAAGTTCCAGTAACCTTGGCCTAACAAACTGTTGCTAAGATTTCCGCATTTGATTTTATGGTGTTGCGTTGGAAAAAAGCAATGAGAGTTTTGTTTTGAGGGGGGCTCTGGATCTCTCGTGCGGAATTTTCGACAAACTTTATGATCTACTTTTTTTTATTACACACATTTGTGTGATGAACAGCAGACGGAGTGAACCCTATAGTCACGAAGACCTGCTTCTCCTCTTGGAAACCGATAACCTAAGCCACGGGACTTGGATTGGCGAACCATATAAGGCCCCGATAGGTTAGGTGTGATATTGAACTAAAGTAAAGTGATTACAGCAAACCAAAAACGTTAGCCACAGATGTACGTTCCACAATATCCAAAAGCAGTGAGTAAATTTTTCGCCATCTTCATGAAGATCAACAGTATAGCACTTATCAACATTTGTAACTCTCTCCCCTGTGCAAATGGATCACCAGAAATCATGAAACATGTGCACGAAACACGGAGCGAATAATAAGCAACCATTTATGTGCAAAGAATTTTCATCACGAAAACAATTTTTAGCATGTTTCGTCATGAGTAGAGCGAATTTCAGTTATTACACAGCATTCGCTATTCTGTCGCAAGCGTTCAGTTTGATAACTTGTTTGGGAACCAGAAATCACCAATGGGTCAATGGACTCACATGTTTCAACAACAGAATCAATGTTTAGACTGCACAAATAAACAAATAAATTCTTTCCCACAAATACCAAGCACTCAAACTGAAAATAAGCAATTGTTATACGGCATGTATCGATATAGGGGGAGAAATTCAGGGCTTACTCAGAGCAAGTCAATAAATCCTCCTCCGAGGAGCGTACATTGAACAAAAGAGTGCCTTTGATGAAAACGTAGAAAACAGGCAAAACATTCGATTACTTACAAAAAATAAATATTTGCATAAATTCCATTCAAATACTTATATATATATATAAATATTTATATATGTCATCTATAACCAAAAGCCACACTACCGTCAAAAACTTACCCTTTTATATCCATTTCACTACGTCCAGATGAGTTTTGCACACCACATTCCGTCCAACGATCGTGGTGGTTATGGTTACCATTTTGTGCCCTCAGGGGCAAACGAAGTAGTTATCCGTCTCAGGCGGAAAAGTCATTTTCGATCTGACAACCGATCGCTCATATGTGGTGACATACAAAACAGATCAATGGAGGACAAATAGTGACCCGGTAGAACAATGAACTTTTCCACAGTTTTTGTATCTTTTGTTCCAAAACTGTAGGATGGAATTAATGAGTGTGTTCAGTGGCTTCTACTACCAGGAACGCTTTTTGTGTTTGCACGTAAGTGTATGTGAAACTGCCAGTGTAAATAGGGAAAGAACATGGTGCATTTCATCCAAAGACGCTAACTGCCCTTGTGGCAGTCGATTCATCAATCACTAATATAAACATTGGGATTTAGTTGTTTTTAAAAGAATCCCTATTTTGACCATTTATTCATCAAGTTACCATTGTTCGATCGGGCTGTATCATCTATGACCTGATTGATCCCCCAGCCCTCGTCCCACGCAACGTACTGTGTCATGGAATGAATAGTGTTCACAAATCAAACAAACAAGCAGCTGCTTCATTCGATCGTATGACCAATATAATTNAACCTCATGTACGGGGTGGTTTGAGTGAGCACTCTGATTCCATTGTTAATTCATTCGGGATCAGTGTATAAGTAATGGGATTAAACTGAGGCAGTTCGTGGACTCACTGATACACCCCCTTGATACACCACCGAAATTGCGTTCGTGGCCATTAGCTTCATGATACCCTACAAGTATTTGCCTCGTCGATTTTAGGAAAAATGCTGTAGGGTAGAAAGTATTCACATCGATGAATAATGGCATAAGTGGAAAGCGAGGAAATCTATTTTCATGTATATATATATAAAGATATATATATAATGCTCTGGTGCCGTTCTTCATTGTTGTAAGGAAACTTGTAAATGATGTTTCTGCGTCAATCCTGGGTCGTCTGTCAACCATATTTTGAGCTGTTCATGTTCTATTTGTGTCGCTTCTAGTTCGCGATCCTCATTTGGCGCGATGGATTTACGCACTGCTGATCAAATCTAACTAGGTTGAAACAGCCGTGCACTGATTCTTAGATTTTAGTTCACCATTTATTTACTCTGTACCCGACGAAATTAGTCGGATGAGGAAACTTGACTTCACTGTAACCTCCATCGCTGCTCTTTGATTTTTCTTTACTGAAGATTCAAAAGACAGAAAAACGGAAGGGTTCCGGCTTCCGAACAAAGGAATTTACGGAAAGTGCAGGTAATTTTCAGTGATTACGGAAAATGAGTTCATTGTATATTTAGAAATAATTTTCCATTTGAACTTAAGGGTGGATGGATTGGTCGAGATAAATCATTTACTAATGAACGCATTGATATTTTTTGATGTTATCACCAGACGAATTTTCAATTGAAAACATATCCTCAAATCTATGGGATCAGTGATTCCCATTTTAGCCCACCTATACTGGTAAACAGTGTGATTTATACTGACTACCACTTTTGAATAGGTAATACCATTCTTTACTCAAATTTCCCAGTTTATTCAGTGGAAGCGCACTGCTCAGAGTCTATGGTTCAAATCCTGAATGTACCGCAACATACGCACCACTGATAAACAATAACTTAACTGCGTCTCTGATTTATGATCCTTCCTGAGTGTTTTTGACTATAAGAAATACCCATTGGGCGTGAAAATAAAGCCTGGTGAGTCCAAATCAAAAATAAAATCACTGATCGTTCCATAACCTATTATGAACTGTTGTGGTAGGATTAGGTAGAACGTGGTCAAAAACATGGTCATCAAATTGAATTCTGTGCGAATGGTATACTCTGTGATATGCATTTGCCAAAATACCTCCGTTTACTAAATACTCAAAGGCTCATATATCTTGACATGTGATGGTAATGTTTGGGATAACCGAAAAAGAGCACTGGACAGTTGTTTCGTACTGTGTGGGACTCGTCAACAGTGCGTCCTTTTGTGTCCCTGTCGGGACTTGAACCACGAGCACTCGAGTACGCACTACTGACGAGTCCCGAACAGAACGAAACACCTGTCAAGTGCACTTTGTCGGTTATCAAAAACATTTCCATCGCTTATAAATGCATGAACTTGTGGGGAATGAACGATCCCAAGGAGTAAAACCCACACCCAAGAACATTAAGAATGCCCGATGCCTCTTAAAAATCGAATGAGATAGTCTAAGCTTACTATTGTAAAGCTTATATGCCTTACTTTAATGAAATAAACTTAAGGGGCCAAAAATAATGGATATTGCTTAGATGAATCATTCACTATATTACAGATTAGTGTTAAGTGGTTTTCCATGAATCTGCAAATGATCAGTTAGCACTCGTTTAAGGAGGAGATGATTGTGTGGTTATTTGTGTGTATGTGCTTCATTTTCAATTGCCTCGACAACACAGAGTGTGATAATTTGATGGAAGGCACCAACTGTTGCCATACAAAGCAGACGCTTCTACAGGTGAGCAAAATCCCCAAGTCTAATGGAGTAATGAAATGAATGCAGCTGATATGTGGTGGGGAACGATTGCCACACCACAGTCACTTAAGGTGTCACCTCGGATGGCAGTGAAACTTTTGCAAACAAATTGCCAAGCCCTGAGAGAACAGTCAAGAAAAAAAGATGCAACTTGTAGTTTTCTATTTTCAGTTTTTAGTTTCAGCACGTTTCTCATTCTCTTTTCTGTGTATGTGTGAGAAAGTAGGTCAGAAGGACGTGAGATAAACAGTTGCACTGATGTTAGGTCAACTACGGCCGGTCAGGATAGGTTTAGGGACATTTTTATTCGTTTAAGGCTCTAGCTGAGATAATTTGTATTGGTTCTTGGCCTGTTTAAGACGAGAGGAAATTCCCTTTTGAATTATGTTTATTAGAACTGTAGGCCTTCTGAAATTACGGTAAAGTTAACCCCATCATTCACCCTAGTTCATTTTCCTACCCACGTACACATTAACGGTACCCACATATGGTCAGGGTTGCATAAAATTATTTTTATTATGATGACCTTTTTATTCATGTTGCGTCTCATATCTCATACTTGGTTTACCGTCAAAAGATCCAAGGATCGGCATCAGACGGGTTTGATAATTTTTGTTCTCATGAAAAGTGTTTCGTGGGTTCAACTTAGTCATGAAAGGCCTTTTGTTTTGGTTTCGCTTTCTGCGACAAAACATGGAGGCATAGCACGAAATGGAAGATGAGTGTTAAATGTTCTGCGTCAAAACCAGATTCGATATGGTTTTACAGTGATGATCTGACTTGCAGTATTGGGTAATTGGGAAAAGTGTTTTCTCCGGGAAAAAACAAGTCATCAGTCCTGGTCGGTGTGTTGTCTTGTCTACTCTTTAGAATCGGTTATTGAATTCAGTGTTCTATCTGAAAAACATTATTGTGATGTATTTCTGCTTAAACATCGTTTGATCACCGCCAAAACATTTTTCTCGTTACAAAATTTTTGATGAGATTGATGCACCTTAGGTTTTCAACAGCCTCCATTCTCACCACTTCACGGATCTGTTTATTTTTTGGTTCACAAACCATTCTATTGATTCGCCACCTGTTAACCTTGAATTGCAAAATAAATTACCGTTCACCTAGCCCATAAACCAGATAGCACAAATGATCATTGCTAATTTGATAACAGCATCCTATCCTGTTAGTTTCAGCACTACCTTCCAGGGTCATAATGCGGACAGAAGCGTTCCGACCTAGCCTACTTGTTACATGCGGAGAAGTGGTGGAGGATTCAATTGGATTACATGATTTTGTTTCTTTATTCTGAAGATAAAAAAATTTCTTTGTGTATTCCATTTGGGTCACTGATTAATCCCTCCTATTTGTTTTAACTCTCTGACCTACATAATTTCAAAATCTGTCTTCTTTGAATACTTCTATCCACTTATTTCACAATCGGGTAAGGTGATTCTCCACCATATTCAATTCCAGAACTTATGCAGTTATTTTATTCTGTGGTAATATCTGCCAACCGCTTTCACATCACCAACGTAGAAGTTTTATTCCCCGTAAACTAATGATATGACGTAAAATTACTAAACAACTTGCCGAGGTCGGCAAAAGAGGACAGAGTGAATAAGGTTATGTGATACTGCGCAGATAAGCATACACCGGTAGGGGAGATGATTCCAACTGACTAGTAATATATAAGGTGCATGAAACAGATATTTTCAGGCATATACAATAATTTGTCCGGATGAATTTCCTCCAGTCCCACTTTGACTGGTACATCACAGCAAACCATTCTCGATTCTCTGTTGCGAATACCATGCATCACTCCATCACGTTCACCGTATGATTTGCTTCAGCTGGATTTGAAGCCGCTACAATGATGAGTGAAATAATTGCTACAGCGTTTAGACAAACATGTTGATCGCAAGCACAATCTGATCAAAAAATGAAAAATCATCTGGGTTTGTTACGTAAGCGGCTTTACTCAGCCCAATGGATAGTTTGTTCAGCTAAACTTTAGTAAACCGTTCCTCGTGAACAAAACAAGTTCAAAACACCTTTCCTACCAAAGCATTTATGGATTACCAGATCGATCTGCTCACTCAGTTTTCAAAATTCCCGCACTAAAAGCTGACCAAACTCTTCCCACACATTCTGATGAACAGTTTCGTTTTTTATTACACTCAGTTCATAAATCGAATTGAATACTTGGTCATGCAATTTCCATCCCCTTCTGCTTAAATTTATGTAAACGATAAATGTGTCATTTTATTACTATTAACACGATCTGGATAAGCAGGATAGAAACCAATTGTTAGCTTATACTTTGGCAGCCCTTCGATTGGCCGCTTCCCTCTTCCTGAAAAATCTTTCTACATTCAATAAAAGGAAGTAAAATGAAAAAAGAAGAAAGATTGATTTATTTGTTAAACTATTTCAGATTTCACTCTCAATTACTCAAACAATGAAAAAGTAGTCTAGTTTTCTGCGTCGAAAAAGTTGCAAATTGAAGTTACAAACAGTTTTTGATGCAACATCTCTGCCGTGGGTGCAATCATTCCCGAACGCCTGTGAGCACATGCCTCCGGTATACACACGAAATATATTAGAAGAAATGAAAAGGCTTTGACCATTATTATAAATGAGCAGCTTCGAAAATAAAAACAAATCACGACAGTTTGAAAGCGACCATTTTACGTCATCGTCTAAATTAACAAGTGAACAGTGCAATTAATTTGACAAAACAAAAATCTTTATAAAGATAACTGTAAAAAGGGTGTTTTAAGTATAACGCAAGGGGAAATCAGGTGGGGCAAATATCGACAAAGTAATAAAAATTAGTTATCGTCGCTCGAGTGAACTGAATTCTATTTCGCCTGTTCACCGAGCTTGGCAATTTGTTTGCAAACGTTTCATCACCAGCCGAGGTGACATCATCAGTGCTTGTGAAGTGGCCACGATAGGAACGGCTGTTTTTTACCGAAGAGGCCCAGCGAGCACCTACCAAAATATAATCAGTCTGTTGTGCCGTTCGACCATCATTTGAGTACTACGTGAGCAGGTGTTTTCTGGGGTGCTGAAAACGGGTGTTGGTCACGACTATCCGGTTAAAGTCAGCAAATGTGACTAGGCGTTCTCCATTTTCGCAACGTTGACCAAGGCCGAACTTTCCAAGAACATGCCGAGTATGTTCGTCTGATGGACCAGAACGTGCATTCCAGTCTCCTGCGATAACGAGGATGTTGCGTCTCGGACTGCGGTTCACTGCATCTTGAACTTAGTTGTAGAATTCGTCTTTGAGGGGCTCTTCCGCATGTAACGTTGAAGCATATACAACGATGACTGTCAGGTTAAA
Source organism: Echinostoma caproni (assembly GCA_900618425.1). Taxonomy (NCBI): domain Eukaryota; kingdom Metazoa; phylum Platyhelminthes; class Trematoda; order Plagiorchiida; family Echinostomatidae; genus Echinostoma; species Echinostoma caproni. Next base: position 34,889 of record UZAN01042196.1, read on the forward strand.
AGGCTTTCCCCTGAAGCGCGCTAAGGCCATCCTGGGAGAGATTAGTTCCCAGGAGATCATGGCATTGTTGGCTTGGCCGCTCATGGCGATTGCTACCCCGGGCAAACCGGAGTTGTCAGTTGGACAGCCGTGGTATAACCGGTAGGTTGCGTTGCTGTGGAACGTTGATTAGTTTTGTGTCACAATTAGGTAGTCGGACTTCGGACAGACAACAGATATCTACCTTGTAGTCGTGCAGTGATCGTATCGTGATACATTGGCTTCCTGTGTCTAGCAATGTTCAAACATTCCAGCAGGCTACATGGATGTTGGCTTACTCATTTGTCACCCCAGCCATTGGGAGCGCGCAGGGCGCGTCGCTTCCCGGGAACGCCGTAGCATGAACGTGATGTACCATTGTAAGGCGATCCATGAAGAAACTTGGGAATGAGGTACTAAGTGAGGTCCCCAGCGTCGCTCGGCTTTTGTTCGAGGGTTCACCTCTAACCTTTGCACAACCAAGTGTGACCTGCAGGGTACCAGGGTAGAATTGTTGATAGCCAGTGACCGTTAAAACGGTTCATACGCCTTTCGGATGACCCTGCGCCAGTCCAGGATTCCCAATGTGCCCGTGAGGTAGCGTTCCTCAGAGTTTGTCCTACTCGTAAGAGTAGGCATGTAGCAATGGCCTTATTTGGTGGCGGGCCACATTCGCACACATCGCGATGCTGTCAGTAGACACTTATGGTATTTGAACGGGATATTGATTGCCAACCGAAAACCCCACCACGTCCTCTAGCATCACCGCTGATCATCCGTGACCGATTATTTAGTGAGATAGCCCCACCTTTTCACGGTTAACCACCAAGGTGGTCGTTCTTCTACCCGCGACCTGGAGACGCGCTCGGTAACACTCAGCTGTGCTATCCGTAGACAGTTCATTGCCTACGGACCTGGGCTAATTGACTAACCACCACATGTTAGGCATACTTGAAGGTGAAGCTGGATATTGTACTCATTAGGTTTCGGACATAAAAGGCAAGAAAATATGGTGAGGGAATGGCTTCAGATAGTAAACCCAAATTAACGCAAACTATTGAAGAACTCTTTACATAAAGATATATAAAATGCCAAACAAGTACGTGGCTGTCCGGACAAATCGAGTGGTATGTTCCATCGATTTTCTCGGAATCTTCATGGGAAATTTAAAAATGTGTAAGCAGTTTACTTAAAGATAACATGGAGTGGAGGAGTGGGAGTTCCGTGTTGCCTGAAAAGAAGCTTATGAAAAAGGAATCATATTTGTTAACAGTCCTTCAGGACAGGGTACAACGTGAAGAATAAGCTTGTTTTCAATTATTCGTAATCCTGTGGATGCTCAATATTAAATAGTATTAAAAACAAAAGAAAGAGGGTGGTTCATCTTTGGTTCCAAACCTATGTCTGTGTTTGAAATCGATCACATTGTCAAAAGTTCAGGCAGTTAGACACATGCTGAAGAAGATGAAGTGAATTTGTATCATTTGGTTTGGGGCACGCAGAGCCAGATAGTATACCGGAATGTCTACGACTTCAGCTGTGGTTAGGACGCGACGCTACACTGCTCCCGATTACATACTGTGAAAAGCGTCTACCATATGCACTGAGTGATTGGACCATATGAATGCTTTGTCCGCAATGTGCCAATGGACATCCCCTGCGAATGGAACCGAGAGACAACCAAATATAGAGCCCGAGTCTGGGCTTGGGTAGGAAGGGTAGGTGGACAAGTGATTCTCCTTGGTAAGTTGCAAAGATTTTTAAAATCCCCCGAAGGTCGAACGTACCGATTTTTTTACTATGTTAGTTGTTATGGTATTCAAACAAGCTGGATAGTGTTCACTAAAGCGATCGAGTAAGCGTTTGATCTTGCAGTTATTGTACTTAGTCCCATAAGAGCAGGTAAATGAGTACATAGAGAAGTAGGCTGCGGAACTGGATGCTTTGGTCTTTAGTCAGTAATACAACACAGATTTGGATATGTGCATAAGTTTTAGTTGTGCAGCGCATTATATTTTATTTGTTGCACATGATAAGCTTTTTAGAATGACTTTTACTCCGCCCAATCTTCTTCGAACAAGAATGGAAATAAATATATTGTCTGTCCCAAGATGCTTTTCTGTGTACCGAAAACTGGATGGACTTATCACTACGGCAGCCAATGAATGCACTTTTTTCCAAAATAAAAGTTACTTTTGATGGACAGTGCTGATTGATATCTACACTGACATCTACCACACACACAGGCACGTTACATCATTCGTACAAGATGCACTTACTGAGTAGGGATCATAGATGATAGCTTCTGAGTACGGTAAATAGTGGCTCCGAAAATGACTCCAGTGTGATTCTATCCTTCTGGAGATACGTTCTGCCATTAAGTTGAAACTGTTTTTTATGCGCTCATGCAAACTCCTCTGACAGAATAATCACATTGAAGTTTTTCAACTCGTACATGCAGTTCATTCTTTCATTGATCGGTAAGTTGGTAAGTAATGAGGGACAGTATTTGTTTGCCTTCAAGATTCACACTCGTCACAGTTCTCAAAAAGAAAAGGTATTTTGCAGGCTATGTTCGTAAATCGAGACTCCAACAATGTGAGAGATCACAATTGATATTTGTGCTTTTGACCGTTATTTTCTAACGTCTCTTCCTTTTAGTGAATAGGAAACATAAACCTGTATTCGAGCTAACACAGATAACCCGGGCATAAGCACTGAGTGCCCTGCATCATCATATAAAAATCAAACAATAAGTGCTACATTAGCGCTGAACTATTGCCGAGTTGCCAGACTTGCTAAGCCGGTCTAACAACTATCAGAACATGTGTTCATACCCTGTGTGGTGCGCTATTTTTTTCTTGAGGACTATCAGTCTGCGGCTTCGGGCAACTAGTACTCAGCATTTTCCGCTGCACTCGATCGAGAGTGGAATTAAAGTCATCGATGTTGTTATGTGTTCGGCGGATAGGTTGTTTGAACTGCTGGTGTTGCGTATCACGTACCCGTCATATAACATACGGTGACAAACAGAAAATCGGATGACTTCTGTAACATCTAAATCGTATGTCATTGGCACTGGTTTGATGCAATCAGATGCACGAGACATAATCCGAACGGGATGGGTGGTGATGGCCCGGTGGTAACGTCACCAATCTATCACCCCGGGGATGTTTGTTCGAAGCCCAACACCACCACTACCGCCTAACTTTCCCCACTATGTTGTTGAATCGCAGCCCTTTGATTGATGGCTTCCACCTATCTGAGAACAGTATCTTTGTAAATTTAATGAAAGAAAGTAAAAAGGAATAGAAAGAAAAAGGGATAGAGGGACCAAGTGGCTACTACTTCTAGTTTTGTGTGCATTCGGGTGAATTGGGTAACTCACAACACGGAGCATGAGACTGATCAACTGCGTGGCCAAAATTTGAATTACAAATAGTAACCAAGATTATGCACAACAGCTCTGAAGCTATACGCGCGCACACGCATTTACCACGGCATCCTGCGATAGTTATCACACAAGTAGGGTTCAAGTGACCAACCGCCAATCGATTGTCTGCATATCATGGGATGCTGCACGTGATTAAGCATTGTGATGCTTCGTCGGAAAGTAAGTGGAATGAAATCCGTATTTTGAGAGGAGTTGAAGAAAGTGGATCAATTTCTTACTTATAAGCACAATTTCTGAAGTTAGATTAGGTTGAAAACTAGGCAGAGATAATGGTACTTTGTGCGACAGAATGGCTAGGTCGGTGAGAATGATAAAGCTTGATAATGGGATCTTGCTTGAGTACCGGCAAGCAAGGAAACTATGTGAACCGCCGGGGAAAGAAACAGAAATTTCGTTATCCTTTCTTGTCATGACACACCGTATTATGCAAGCATAGATAAATCTCAACACTGTAGTCCGTTTCCTTGGCTGGCATCCGCAAGACCCCGTAAGTGATTGACTCGTATGGCGGTGCGCCGGAAGAAACCGTATTCCCGCTGCTATTTCTTAGCCAATCAGACTGGTTCGCGTTTGCTGACCACCACGGTTCTATTCGTATTTCTGGTTTTTGAACAACAGTTGCGTAAAATCCGAACTGTTTTCCTGAAACAAAAGTAGCTGAATGTTTCATTGTATCAAGCACTTGGATCTGCTATACGGGTTACTTCAAAAAGGAGTTCAGCAACCTGACTGATCTTAGTTAGCTATTTCACTAAAATTGTGTCACGCATTTTCTATTGTATTTTAATGTATTGTGTATAACTTTTACAAGCATTGGAGCTCACAGTTCAGTTAGAGAATCATACGCGTCAACCGTTACAAAGTACATATTTGACGAGAAAACTTTTACACGTGTGGGGACATTTCATAATCCAAGGTCAAGACAAAGTTCACTTTGTGCCCTCCCCTTGTTTGTAAGTAAACGTGTAAGATACGGTATAGGTGAACTTCAGTGAGCGATAATCCGAGATGAAACGTGGTGGAATTGGGAGCTTATTGAATGATTGGAACTACAACGTGTCAGTCCTGTATGCAATGGGTGGTCAGAATCTGTGAGAATCCTCTCCGCTAATTTCACACAGGTAGTTATGTGATACTCCGAAAGCTTTACGCCTAACTCATTCAGAGGAATAGAAAAGACGCGGCTAATAATAGTAAGACTGCATGGTAAGACTTTGAAATCCTATTTGAGTAAGCCAGGAAAAATAACTGGGGAATAGTAAAGTAAGATGGGGAAAACACACTGATAAACAAAGTTAGAGATAACTAACTAGGATGCGCAAAACTGCCTGAGCTTTCTAATTTGAAATGGTAGGCGCCGCAGTTTACCAGTAAAACGAATTCAATGGAAACAATCTGGGACGTAAATTTAATTGTGGTTATCGAAAGCATATCACTCTACGATGCAATTTCCATTTGAGAAGATGGAGCGTTTTTCACAATCGTTTATGAGGCAAGTCGTGGAAACCAGTCTATCGATCGATACAATTTTACGGTCAGTCACATGGATCACTTAAAGTCCGTTTGGCAAACAACCCGATATGGAACTAATTCAACTGATTTTCGCATAGCCACAGCGAACAAACCTATTCTCGCGCTATGCCATCAGACGAACCAAACCAACCTGCATCAGTAATTCGACTACTGACAAGGATAAGCAGAGTCTCAATTTTTTAGTACATGTCATATGCGAAATGCTATCGAATTTCACCCTTGCATATATAGTTAGTAGTATCTTTACCTTTGTATTATCATTTGTGAGAAAGGAGACTGCTGTCGAACAATGACTGCACACTATTCCTGCTATCAGGACAGAGTCAGTTTCAAAAGGCAAACAGCATGTGGTCTTACACAGAGGAATGATGTGCAGTACACTGTGCGTTACTTTCGCATTTCGCGGATCGGCCGTCGCTCCAAACGCTTGTATCAACCGTACGCACACCACCAAACTCACCCTACTCAATTTCACTATCAATGTCAAAAGCGTTGCCTTATTCAATTATCTATGATTGGCTGATCCATTTTTCGGGTCTAGGGGAATAGTCCACAAATTCGTCAGCATGATCATCTACCTCATGTATTAGGAACTGTTGTTTGAGGCTAACCAGCCACATGTACCGGCGTTTTCTGATGTGATCTTGTGCTATACGCTTGGTTGATGTTCATCGGGTGCAGTGGATTAGGATCCATTATTATCTATCGAAACAACCAACCGGTTTAGGATATAGACAGTTGGTTGAGATTCAACCCATAATTTGGAAACATTTGGTATGGGAAACTAACCGGCACTGCTGATTCATCGTTAAAAATAGGTCGTTTTCCCCTTAACAATTTAGGTCCGCCATCAAGTTGTAGAGTACTATTCTACGACCTCGCGTTGTAACTCCTGGTCTGTTAAGGCTCTTATTGAGTGGCGACTTCACATTTGGTAGGAAAGCCGAGTACTTTTACTTACACGTCCGAGAAGAAAGGGTTTCTATCACAATAACCAATGTACTGCGTTGCATTACCCACTCGGTTCATGAATCCCAGTAAGAAAAGCCTCTCGATATTTATCAGCCACGTAAATCTCATGTTTAACCATGAAGGATATAAAATGCCCCGCTGAATTTTGTTAATACTATCAGATACAAACCAGTGCGTGCTTTACCTTCCTGTTAAGGGTAGAATATAGGGAAATCAAGGGAACAGATAGATTGTCCAGTTACACCGCCTGAAAATTTTTGGAAAACACTACTGATTGGCCACGTGCTTTAGTAACCGCGTACAAACGAATGGTATGATCAATCATGAACGTCATATCTACTCTGAGAAAGTATAGCATCTAGAGAAACCAGAAAAATTTCGGGCAGAGAATTTCTAACTTACATAGAAAATTCGTGTAGCTTAAGAATCTGAACGCAGTGCCACGAGTTGTAAAATCCTCTTATTGGTTATACCTTATTGTTTTTGTCCATCTCGAATAGCGAACATTGGCGAATAACTAAACTATACGACTAGTCCAGATCAAAACACAGTTTTCATGGTATTTCGCTATTCAATTTTCCATCTGGTTGCCGTATGGTTTAACTTCACTGGGTAGTATTGCTGTCGATGCAGTCCGGCGACACATGAGAGTAAGTAATGCTGATTTTGCGGTTGTGCGTTTACTAAATTGCATAATCTACATAAAACCAATGGAGTGGATGTAGATGACGCCTTTAGCCTTCTCTGTGTTATGCTTAGCGAAGCAGGTATTACTAGGAAACAGTTCAAGGCCACTAAATAACTTGTGAACTGCCCACTGAAGATGTCACCCCGGCTGGTGGTGAAGCATTTACAAACAAATTGCCAAGACCGGTGAAATTGAATGCAGTTCATTTGAGCTACGAGAACCAATTTTAAACAATTCGTTGACAGAACCATGCAACTGGTCGTTTTAATCTTTTGTTCGGAGGAATTTGGAACCAGTGTAATCAAGGATCAGGGGTATTGGTGACAATCACACACAGCGGTGATCATGCTGCTATCCAACTTTCTTGAATCAATTTCATTGACATCATGGCGCACGCACTTGGCCTTTACGGGGATGGAATACAGGCTGAAGATTTTCGACTATTACAGTCTACGATGCATTACGAGAGTTTGACGGGTCACCGATAAAGCGATACTGAACATAGATTATCGCGGTCGCCCACTGAAGCAAATGCTCTACCTCCATTGATCACATTAGCTGGGGGATATAATACGATGAAGCTAGACAAACCGCTGCGGCGTACGACATTTTGCGAGACAGAAATGAGGAGGATGAAAACCCTAACCAAGAGATTTGATCACATGGACTTTCTGCACGGGGAACTCGGGATAAATATAAGTGATAGCACACAGACAATGAGTGATGTGACCGTGTCGTAAACAGTGGCAATCGTGTTTTTCTCAATTTATTGGACGCCTTGCCACCACGTGGGTTTCACCAGTCTGTATAGGCCACTGAAAGTAAGAAGCGCTGTGGTAGACGACCGTAAAATATACGCGAACGTGTTCAAACCAAAGGAGCTGAATTTGATGCTGTAGCGAGCACGTGTTCGATGCATTCCCCAAAACCCGACGACTTACTTCTAGGTTACCAACCAGCTCACTCCATCCCCACCTCCACCAGACTACATAAGCATCGATTGTCGAAGACCACTAGGTGGCGGCTCTTCTATCTGCAAATTCAAGTTCTCAAAGCAGCACTGATCGTACAGTGGAGCAGTACACACAACTTTTCAACTTCAGTGAAACGCATCACCGTCGCCACAAGAGTTCAAGTTCTGACCACGCTGCTCGTGCCTTGGAAATGTGGACGGTTATGTCCTTGAATGGGCCACCGTCGTTGGTCACGTAGTCACCAAAGTACGAGAAGTAGTCAACTTCAACGAATCCCGACAATCTAGTTTCAGAGAGGAACTCGGCAACAGCCAGTCTTGCAGCGGCACTGCACTACGAAGGTGCAAAACACATACCGAGCGTAGCAACAGAACTTGGTAATCTGTAAAGTGCGTTTTGTGCATCCTCCATACATTCGAACAGGCCATCGACGTCGTCAGCGTACTCCAGGTCGCACTGCTTTTCTCCAGCTACTTATTCCACACTAACATTTTGGAGACCACTTAGTGCACGCTCCCCTATTTCATCCATGACGAAATAGGACTCTCGACGAACACCGTTGCTGGTTTCCAACGATCTGTTTAGCTCGTCGTAGACCTGTAGGCTATCAAAGCTATACGAATACGGTGAGCCCAATATGTTTACTTACTTCTGTGGCATCCCTTCGAAAAGAAAATATCAATTGCGGCATCGTGGTCAACTAAGGCGATGACTTCCTTTAAGACAAGGAAAATTACGATCATTGGCAGACGATGCGTGCGTCCCAACTCAAGGATTTGACACAACGTCAATATTTGGTCGGTACCACCTCGACCTGGTTGGAATTCTGCCTGCTTTGAACCAATATTAGTCCCTTTTAAAGGAGTCGGACGTTGAGACATGATAATCTGATGAAGATTGGGGGTTCACGCAGCCGTTGCATGGTTTTTTCTTGAGATTGGAACGGTCAGTGATTCGTCCTATGATGGAATGAGCTCCTGCAACCAGGTGTTATTCAGAAAATCAGTAATAGAGTTTACGAGGCCTTCGTACCTATCGTGAAAAGTGATAGGAAGCCCGCCGAAGTGCAGTTTCTCTTCTTGTGCAAGGTCGAATAAAAACCGTGCTTCCGGTTCTGTGGGAGGATTCCATAACATCTCCCACGGATCGGCAGATGAGATAGTCTGGCAAACGCCACTCGACTACTAGCCAAGTGTGATTAGCAAATCATCTCGTATAAAAAACTTGAGGAACCACAAGACTATTTCTTCTCCCCCCACCTCCACCCCCGCCCTCTTTCCTGATCCAACTGAACATATAGAGCATTTACAAGTACATTCTATTTATCAATCTTTTCGGCTCGGTATTTATCAATGCAATGCCATTTACCAGAGCCTAGTACGTGAATGTATTCGATCCAACCCCTTAAGTTAAAAGAGAACCGGCCAATCGCATATGGACAATAAAGCTCAATCATTTAGCGCCGAGCAATCACAATATCGGCGGTCGNGTCGTAATCTTGCACAATCAATATTGATCTTTGTGAGAACCGGAACAATCATTGGCATGCTCGTACAATCCTTCTGGTCACAACGAATCAATCTTACCGAGGCAAGCACTTCACGAACAGTAGTAGGATCAAGTGATAGTATGTTTTGCGGCACTAAACTGTGACAATGCGTATGCCACAACCCATAAGAGCAGTGGAAAAGCGATGCGCTCCACAGTTACTTGACTCCTGTCTATAAAAGCTGACTAATAGGCCGTACTTCCACTCATGTTACCCTGCCCAGTAAAGAACAAGACAAACACGAAATTGAGTAAGTCAAAAAGTAAATTTGGAAGGCGATAGACGACTGAAATAATAAACGTGAGCATGAAAAAAATGGTGCCATTAGAAACGATGGAGTTTGTGTGTGACAAGTGGTATACAAAAAAAATTGTTCATCCAATAGCACAGCCTCTGCAATCAGTGAGACCGATATTGTGCAAAACACACGGAAGCTCTGAAAAGAGAAAAAGGAAGTTGGAAATGTTCATTAGGATAAAAGGTAAATTAAGCGATATATATGTCCTAACCAGCGAATCCGACCAATCCGAATATGATGGGGAAACGAATTCTCCATCGAATCATTACCAAATACGTTTAAATTTGGCTTAAAGTTGCTTACACGCTCGTTCCATCCAACTCACGCCAAACTACGTAAACATCGGCAGTCGCAGAACGAATATCTTCTAAGCGCATATCTAGGGTCTCGCAACCGTAAATCAGAATTGACTGTACAC
>UZAN01042197.1:5981-20771 GCA_900618425.1 Echinostoma caproni
GGCGCGCAAGCCATCATACCACGTCAAGGTTCAGTCTCGTGATGGTTTGGGTGGGGCATGTGTTACGCATGTCACCAGATAGGTTGCCACGGCGAGCGATGATTGCCGAGGCAGGTAATGGGTAGAAGAAAGCCAAGGGTGGTGAAGCTAAGACGTGGCATGAGGGTATGAAAACTAAGCAGGAGTCTGGGTCACATAGGTCCCGTTAGGCTCCCTAGTTGGGGAGCTCGGAATGATGGTTTGAAACACTGAGTGATATGACTGGGTGTGGTAAACGGTGGCGTTCGTGTATGTTCTCAATTTCTCAGCGACATTAGCCCACTGAAATTCTAGATTTGTTCTTTTATCCTACCTTCAACTTTACCCGTCTTTCTCCTACTATTCACCCAAATGGGGAATCAAAACGGTCGCACGATAGTGCATGGTTAATGGATGTACAAACTGAACTAAACTGAAACCGAATGTAAAGTGAGGCAAGTCGGAGAAATATGAGGGTGCGTGTGGTGTAGAATAGTTTACGCTAATCGGGGAAGGTTGAGAGTGTAGAATCGCTGGAGCAGGAAATTTCGACGTTATAAGCTGTTGTAATCATTGGTCACCCAATCTAGAGTAGATGTCGTTCGATGCTCCAGATTGGCCGGTGACCAGATTTTTGGTTTATTCGCCTGTTCTGGAAAAACTTGACAAATAATGGATGTTGACAAGGAACAATGGCCATGTTAAGATGCGGGCCGCACTCGCTACATCACAGCGTTTTCAAAAGATACACGTAGTGTTTTGTACGGACCCCTTACCAAAAGGTAAACCGACCACATTTTCGAGGGCTGCCACTAATCGTCCGCTACCGCTTACTCAGATGGGGGGAGGGGGGGGATAAACCCAGCTTATTCTCGTTGGCTGTGAAATTACGGTCGTTCTGTTATTCGCGCTCGGGATGCGCAATTCTGGTGCAACCTCAACCTCACTCTTAACTCTTCATGTGTCAAGCGATTCGGTATCTGACGCTCGCAGTCTTGCAGGTGTTGGGGTTGTGCTAAGTTCCAAGGCTGAGCACTCGCTTTTTGACTGGAGTCCATTTAGCAGCTGCCTCGACGATTCATTACGGGTCGACAGCTACAGGACAAAGCGTGTGTTTATTGGTCGTGTCCGTGTATGCGCCGAATGAAGGATGAATTCTACAGGGATCTTGCTCAACTTATCCAAGGTGTTCTATCAACGGACATTGTAGTGGTCCCCGGAGACTTAAATACTCAAGTATGATCCATAGAAGAAATAATTATGTTAATTATATTTTTCGACGAGACGTCGATTAGATCAGGGTAGGGCAGTGGAGGTATGTTACTTAGACTTCAGCAAAGCGTTTGACTCGGTGAGTCTTATGTTGCTGGACACGAATCTACCAACTTTTGGAATAGTCGGGTCAGCGCGTCAGTGGCTGCAGCATTTTCTTAACAACCTTAGCTTTACTGTACGGGTTGGTAGCTACACTTCGCAATCAGAGAGGGTTGATTTAGAGTATGCCGATGACATCGCCTTGCTGCAGTCTGACACTGAACCGCTTGGTAATAGAGGTGTTCAGACATAGTATGTGCTCTGTACGATCCAAGTGCAAGGTGCTTGTTCAAGACTATGCGTGCAATCGACCTCGGTGTTGATCAGGTGGAAGTATTTGGGAGCATTAAGTACTTCGGGAGCCTAATCGCAGCTGGAGGTGTTGTTCGGGAGAAGATCACCTTACGAATATCAAAAGCCAAAGCAGCTTTTACCAACCCTGCGACACCTGTGGTGCCGCCATGAAATCCTACTATCCCTTAAGGTTAGGGTGTACATCGCCGCGGTTCGTAGTGTTCCGCTTTACGGTTTCAAGATCTGGCCTCTGGGGGGAAGATGCTAATCGACTTTCTGCATTCATTCACCGATTTCTCGGAAGCATGTCTGGTGGGAACATCATTTCGTTGTCGTGTGTTGGGCGCAGATAGTTATTCTTTAAAAGAAGGAATGGCTCTACATCGCCTCCGGCGGCTTAGCCACGTTTTGCATATGCCTGCCCATTGCATACTTTTACGTGCTCTCTTTGCATTTGCTGAGCAAAGCTTGAAGAAACGTCGCAGCGGTCAGACCATTGCATGACGTATAGGTATGAAGAAGCTTTGGTTCGGTTGGTGCAGCCCACCTTCCGGGTTGGAGCCCAAGGGATAAGGATTGTCGTTGGTTAGAGAAGTCAGTGACGTGAATGCTGTTCGGTTCGCCTGTTGAAAATCCGTGCCCCATAAAAAAAACGGTAAGGTACCCAAAATGTACGGTGAGACAAACAAAGGATATTCTTGCTATCCTCACACTGATACTAATGCTATCCTAGGACTGATTTGTTCTCCATTTTGCTCCGTCTATTCTTCAATCCTCTCACCTGTTATTATTGTCATTGCATTGGTACCACGCTTGTTCGCATACATGTGATATACATGTATATATATACTTTACTGCGGCTGGCTCCTTGGAAAGAATAAGCCGGCTCTAGACATGATCATGATCATGAAGTTCCTTGGGAGTTTGGTACGAGGGACATCCCCAGCGTCACTCGGCGTTTTATTTTGAGAACCACCTCTGGCTTTTGCACAACCATGTGCGAACTGCAAGGCAGCAGGAAGCAATCCCCCCTCCCCTCGGAAGTGGGGGCGGGGTCAATGGCATACGTTTAAAAAGGCCAGTCATATCGATCTTTGTCACGACACCGTCATTGGGCTTACGTGGTTTTTAAACAGGAACCAGGTGACCAGCTTGAAACCCACCTTACCCTGGTAGTGCCGCCGCTGTTTGTTCGCGATTGCTTATTTGTTGTACGTTTGTGGACAATGGTGACACCCAGAGAGCGAAGGATGTGTTCGATGGCCTCTAATACCCTACGTATGTATGGTAATCATAGTTTCGTTTTCTTCTCTTCGTCCTTCGGTTTTCTTCTTCACCTAAGGCATGATTTGACAAAACTTTTGGGATATCCATCCGTGTGGGATTGATGGGACAAATGCATTAGTTCCTGATGCCGGAGTTCCTCTGTGCTATAATGTGTATCCGCACGACGGAATAAAGTGTGCACACAGCTCCAAAGGTCAAATTTGGGGTGATTGCTGTTGTAGTTCCGCACCCGGTCTGTCGTGGGCTTTCTGTACACAGTGGTTTCTGTGTTTCCGCCTGGTTTTCTTATGACGAGGACGTCCAAGAACGGGAGCTTCATATCGTTTTCCTCGTCGCGGGTAAATGCTATCCGTGGCATAACTTTGTTTAGGGTATCATGGAATTACTCGACTCTTTCTACCGGTAGCACCACAAAGGTGTCGTCTGCATATCGAATCCGGAGGCGAGGATGGTATTCTTCAAATACCCTGGTTTCGAATTGTTTCATCACCGCATCAGCTAGTAGGCCGGATATTGGTGATCCCATTGGGGTTCCTTTCATCTTTCGATATATCCTCCCGTCAAACTCGGTCACATTCCTAGATCGAATAAACGAATTACAGCTGAAACGGAAAGAAAAAATGGTGTCCTTTGATGTCACATCTCTGTTCGCAAATATCGACACGACTAGCTCTGGAGAGCATACAGAATCAGATAAGAGGTTATCCTCGTCTTCCACAAAGAACACCCCTATTAGTGACTGACATTATGGAGCTGCTTGAACGGTGCATGGTGTCCTCTGGATGTCGCCATTGCCCACAAACCTACAACAACACTGCGGTCAATTTTGTTCAACGGCAAGGACTATTTAGAACCACACGACCAATCAGGGGTGGTGTACGCAATTCCTAAACTGTGACCAACGTTGCGTGGAAGAGACAGGCAAACAACTGTGCGCTCGCCTACACGAACATACACTTGCACTACTACGCGCCGACCTGAAGTTCCATCTCTGGAACCACTACGCAACGATAGGTCACGAGGTTAGAATCAATTATGCAAAATTGGTGGCAAGGGCAAGGAGGAAGGGGGAACGTCTGATCCTTGAAGCGCTGCTTTATTCCAACTCATTCAATCGACACGTGGAAATTGATAAATATTACGCAACGATTGTACAACCGATGAGGAACGCGGAATTGATGGATTGATGACAGGCGCGACGCAAACCACAGTGCGAGGCACAAGCAGACCCAATTCATTCACACATTATCGTTTGACAACGAGTCCTAGTCTGGATCAAAACGTCATAATAAATACCATCACTCAGTGCTCGCCTTCTCATTTTCAATAGTATATGTATATGATCACATCAAAGTAGAAGTAAGAGTAATCAAAGAAAGCAAACAAAACCGGTAGACAAAAAATGCACAAAAGTTGAGCTTTGGACCGGTCGCCGGAGTTTTCGTGGTGTTACTGGATTGGTAAGCCGAAGATAACGAACAGAATACTGCAGTCTGATTGGTCTACTCATCTAGGCGGTGCTTTCTTATTTTCATTTCGAGAAACATTCAGGCTACGCGCAATCTTACAAATACAGCACGCTTCATTATTTGACACACCTAGTGCTTCCTACACCCACTCGTACCGTATCTTTTGACCGAAGTCGTTGAAACAATGTTCTGTGATATGTCAGACACAACACATGCAGTACAAAATGGGACCACACAAGTACATTGTGCATAGTGCACAATATTAGACCGGTTATCTGTCAGTGACATTGTGAGCAATCATTCTTTGGCTGTAGAGACGACAAAACTGAGTCTCATCAAAAGGCAGTCAGCATTTACCTAGCTCTATGAAGCATGTAATCAACGTCCAGCAATTCAGTTAATCGTAGTACGCTTATGTATGTGCTAAGTTACTTGCAGCCTGTTGTGTTTGTTTATTGGGTTTTGGCGAAGAAAAGGATCATTTGTATAAAGCATTCCAGTCTGACAGTCCTAAGTTGTTCATTTTTTAACGAAAAACCGAGGGCTTTTAGTGTACTTCTGTGTGGGTCAGTCTATTAGTTTCAATTTGTTATGAGTGCTGCACGAGGTTCATCATCGTAAAATCACGTGATGTATCTTGACACTGGGATAAACGCGTACTTAGCTTAGAATAACTGATTGATTTCAATTCTATGCTGTTGGACGCCTCAAGTTTTGTGTCATTGAGCCAGTATCAAAAACTGCTGAGTAAGAACATCGGATGAAAGTAATTAGAAAGCTTACAACCGGGGTTTGCATTCTCCCAACTACAGTTTAGATAACGCCTATGGTCATGTGTGCTGCTTTATGAGACGGACCACATATTTTGTACGTCCGTCTACTCCCCCCCCTCCAGGGCATACCGAGTTTTCATGCGCAGTCGAGCAGATGCGTTCCAGGCAGTCTAGGTGTGGTTGTCCGGTCGACCATGCGGTAGAAATGATCGATCGGGCGATCATCTGACCAATTGATGATGCCAGTCGCCACATGTTTTCGATTACCTTGGCATGCGCCCCAAAGTCGACGTGTGCACATATACATCCGCGCGTGGGCTGTTCGCACACTGGAAGCGGTGGCAGCTTTGCGGCATGTAGTCCAATATTATCGTTTCGTTGGAATAACACGACTAGTTTCTGATTTAGTTTCTTCTCAGTTCTTGGCAAAATAAACACCACCAGTCTTCCCTTCACAGTTTTGATAAAATTATAGGTCTTTTTATTATTACAGTGCAGTGATCAGCAAATTGCTGTTCTTGTCCTACTCCGAAACAACATACCTCGTGACAAAATACTTTGGGCAACTGTATATTCTTCCTTCTTTCGTTGTTGTTTGACCCCATAAAACCACATCTTCTCACCAAGGTACCACATCTCAAACGTTCTACTTAAAATTATTGTTCACGTCGAGTTTTGATTTTCGATGCATTGAAATAAGCGCAAAACCAAGAACGTGTTAGTATTCGTTATATGAATAGATAAACAGCAACACATCATCAGGCTCGATTGAGAGACGGCATGAGGATGCACATACCGCCAAACAGCATGTATTCAGAAAAAGTTAAACAACCTAGTAAAAATTTTCAAAAGTTGAATACCGATCTAAAACTAATTGTCGATTCTTGTTGATTTCGTCTCTAAATAAACTTCACAATTGCGACACAACAGACTTAGTTGCATGTGAAGAAGCAAATAAAAGAGATAAGAATATACTGAACTGTCGTTATCTTTTGCCTCGCCCTGATAGATCCACTAAATCAGGTGAGATGGAGTGGGTGTCGTTTGTCTGGAACTTTATCGGGGTGGAATTGACTATCACATGGAATTGAGATTCTTGGGCTTCAATGGTTAGGATACGTTTTATGCCTGCCCACCGGTCGTCTACTGCACCCTACCTTATTTACAGTTGCCACTTCAAGTTGGAGTAAATAGGTTAGCGGTTAACAGATGATGTGTAGGCAAGGTGTGAAAGGGTGCTCAGCGCGAAAAGGTAAAGTGAATGACTCATCCTCCAGGTTGCGGTCCAAAAACTTCGTAATTGGTTGGTTCTGGAGACTGAAGGGCATGATAGGAAACCGACAATAACCGGCTTCTTTTTCTCACTTATTATCATGTTATAATACTTGAACAAGTGGTTGTACACAGTTAGATTGTGTGCTCTGTTTGCATTCCCAAAAGTCAAATTCGCATAAGGTAAGCAAAGAAAATGTTTCCGTTGGCCCTCCACTCAGTATCAACTGTTTTTTTGTGTGCTGTTTTCATCCTACTCCCGTAACGTTCTTCCAGTCCATGGTTATTTTGAACAAGGAAGAACAAAGGAATTAAAAAGTCGAATGGTGCACTCACCTAGGAGGTGAACTGCATCTCGTTCCTCATTGCTGTGGTATAGAATATCTTGCCGATTGTTGAACCGTGGCGTGACAAGTCAAAGTATTGATAACCTATCCAGGTGTCACTCGCCCGTTGCGTTTTCATTTCTAGTGGTTTGCAGCAGTGACTTCAGCTTTCGGCTGGTGCGCTCCGGTTGCTTATTACTTTGGTGATGATATACCACAGTGTGAGTCCTCAATTCTCCACAAGGTTGGTACTATTCGGGAGCGGTATCATTTTCGAAATTAGACTGGCGATAAAGTTAGCGTTGGCTTTATAGTTCATCCTTAATCTTATTTCTCTCCCTGTCCCATACAAACTCCCGTATCCACTTATGTGTTGGTTTAAACTCATGCATCGATATCGTTCTTTTTGGGACATGTTCCCCAAACCTGACTAGTATTGAAGCTATTCTTCATCGATCAAGATGTGCAATAATCTGATTTCATCTCACCGATTTGATTCCTTTTTGCTGATTACCGCTAGTAAAACTTCCAGTTTCTCTTTTCACTCATTTTTCTCAGACGCCCAATCGAGGAGCGAGTGGTTCATGCACTCGGCAAAACATGGCATGTAGAACACTTTGTTTGCGCCCGTTGTGAGAAACCGTTCCTCGGGTCACGACATTATGAGAAAAAGGGTCTGGCCTATTGCGAGTTGCACTACCAGCTTCTATTTGGCATGCTGTGTTATTCGTGCAATCAGGTCATTCCGGGCGAGACAGTGTACGCTTTGAACAAGGCGTGGTGTGTGGATCATTTCGGATGCAGCGTTTGTGATCGACAGCTCAGTCCAAAGTGAGTTTGTACCCTCGATCAGAATGATGTTTTTTTCGGGTATTTGTATATATCACAGAGCCACATCACTACGTCACGTAGTTCTCGATCGCTGCCCATATTTTATTACTATGTGAAAATTTGCTGTAAAATGGGCGAGCTTCGTGATTTGCAAACCTACTTAATGACATGTAGTACATGCTATTCGAAACGTGATGTCATTGCGAAAATAATTTTTCCATTTATTCATTATTGGGTTTGTGTATTCATGTCGGTTGGGTACAGTGCTGGAACGTGCTTGTCAGCGGGGAAAATTTCATGTGTCCACCAGAGTCAGTCTGAGAAGTAGGAAGTGTGAAGTGCAGGAGGAACAGGATACAGTTCACATAGTCATTCTAATTACTAAGTTGAATGTCTCGATCAATGTTACCTTCATCCTGATTGCACCTGACTTAATTATTCTTCAAGTCAAGTCAAGTATTTGCAAAAATGTGAATCAACTGCCAAATGGATTAAAAAGCTCAGCATCCAGGCAAGATAGGGTACCAAAGAGTTTCTTTGGGCAGATATCCGAGATGGAATGAGTTTGTATTTGGAACGGGTGGAGGGGTGATTTGCATGCACACAGGTTAATGTGTAGAGGATGGATGCACTCATGTGGAAGATGGTCAGCAAACTTCAAACACGCATCAATATGAGCAACGCAAGTATTGTCGATTAGAACAGATAAAGGAACTTGGGAAACCCGGCTGATCATTGAGAGGCCACGGGTCAGCAGCTTGAAATCGGCCTTCAGCAAACCAGGGGAAATCACAGAGAAGCAATAGGGAAGTATAGGGAGAGCACATTGGTGAGCAAAAGCTCCTATAACCGACGAATGAGAACAGGAGTGGCGCAGTTTTGAAATGAGGGAATTTTCAGCCTTTGAGCAACAGTTAGGATATGTAAAGACCAGTGAGGGTTACTTTCTAGTGTGACACCTAAGTACTTCACATGGCTGGCCCCGCTCATCGGCTTTCCCTGAATTTGTACATTCTTGGAGGGAGATGTGAAACGGTATCAAGCGAAAATACACTCGAGATATTTTTCGGGATTAGGATTAAGACCGGATAAAGTGAAATACCTAACGAGGCGGGATAAGTTTGTGTTATATGCAGCCAGTTCTGTTTGGTTAGACACGGAAACAGAGATGGTAACATCATCAGCATACTTAAAATGTCGTACAGGGGAGGAATAGGTAAGTCACTGATATAATTGATTGATTTGATTGACTATCCTTCGGATTTCATCGCTTCAACCATACACTCGGAAGCACCAGACTCGAGTTCTGCTCTTATTAGAGCTCATCAGTAATGCATATCTACCGTCCCGTCTGGGATTTGAACTCCGGACCCATCGAATGGAAGGCATGTGTTTTACCACTGTGCCAACCAGCTCATGTCATGGCCCTCTCTCTCTTCGTTTTTATTTAACTTCGTGATAGATTTAATTCTTGAAACAGCCCTATCCTCGTGCGAGGATAGCGGTATCGATTTACTGTCTGATCTAGAGTATGCAGACGACATTGTGCTTCTAAGTAAAGATCTAATTGAGTTGCGAGCTTTTCTGGATAGTTTGAGGGCTAGTGCATCCATGTTCGGTATGCGCTTCGCACCTTCAAAATATCAAAATATCACTCTAAGATTGGGTTGGTCCAGCACCCAGTCTCACCCTGACTGGGGAAGTAGTAGAGAAAGTAGACAAGTTTTGCTATCTGGACAGCTATATCTCACCTGGCGGACGCATCACAGATGAAGTGTCGGCGCGCTTACAGAAAGCTCGGTTGGCATTTGCCAACTTGAGACATCTGTGGTGCCGTCGCGACATTCGGTTGTCCGTGAAGGGTCGAGTATATGCTGCGACAGTTCGGATAGTTCTGCTTTATGACGCGGAGACTAGGCCATTACAGCAACAGGACAAAAATAGACTGTCGATGTTTGTACATCGTCTACGTAGCATTGCACGAGTCTGGTGGGGAAACCGGACGAGCAATGCTGAGGTTAGGCGTAGAGTTTTGGGTAATCGCGGTCGTCCACTGGAACAGGTAGTCGACCTCCATAGATTACGTTGTTTGGGACGTGCTACGCATGTCACCAGATAGGTCGCCACGGCGAACGATGCTTTCCGAGGCAGGTATCGGTTGGAGAAAGGTCAATTTTGGTCCAACGAAGACCTGGCATGAGGGTGTAAAAACCCTGACCAGGAGACTAGGTCACACAGGTCCCGTTAGGCCCCCTGGCTGTAGACCTCGGGATGATGGTCACCGATGGTTAGAGATACTGAGTGATATGGTTGGTTGTCGCAAACAGTAGCGCTCGTGCATCCACTAATTATTGTCCTAACAACACTATATGAATTCTCCATCTTCCGCTTGAATTTGCTTTTTACGTTCTAATCTTCATTCTGCTCTTTTATCCAAATGGGGCACCAAGGGACAGGAACCAAAACCGTCGCACGATAGTGCATGGTTAATGGTTGTAAAAATTGAACTGAACGGAACGTGTCATGGCTGAACCGAATTGCCAATTCATGCTTGTTCAGTCAGTTCATTTTGCTCGACAGTGGTGATGGGAGACACAGATGACAACCTCTTAACTCCCATCATGCCATGGCATGAGCTGGTTGGCACAGTGGAAACACACATGCCTTCCCTTCGATGGGTCCGGAGTTCAAATCCCAGACGGGACGGTAGATATGCACTACTGATGAGCTCTAATAAGAGCAGAACTCGAGTCTGGTGCTTCCGAGTGTATGGTTGTATCGATGAACTTAGGATTGTGCGTGAAGGTGAAATCCGAAGGATAGTCAGTCAAATCAATCAATGTCAATTATCCCACACACTACTCACAGGTCACTGATATGTGTCGAGAAGAAATAGGTTGGTAGGACAGCACCTCAAAGTACTGAGTGATGCGCGTGACTGTCTTCTTCCCAATTTAGCACACTGATATCTTCGCAAAATGTAATCAGTAAACCATTCAAGAAGGAAAGTGGACATCGAATCAAAAGTGGAAGAATAATCAAGAAATACACAGTGCACATTTTCGACTTTTTCGGTTGAGAACTAGCAGTTGAAGTGAACTAGAGAAGAAACAACTTCTACTGTAGAGCAGTTGTTTGGGCGCCAACTGATGAATATTATCGGGGTTGGAGATGCAGAACTGATTGCTCCATCAATTTCAAACTAGTGGAAGTTAGAGCAATGGGCCAGAAACGTTTCTCAATTTGGACGTTTGTCGTTTATTTGCGGATGGGTGTAATTCTCACCGGGCGCCAGCAGTTCGGAATGTTTCGAAGTTCGAGTAAAAGAATAGCTACGTATACGAAAATGTGATTCAGTGGCAGAGCACCGTGTTTAGATGTAGGACCTGAACCAAGTGCGATCGACACCTTGAGAGATCGTGTGTTCATACATTTCACTACAGGTAATGAGTTCAAACAAAGATGAAATGTTCGGAGAACTGGAGTCGATATAACTTGGGCATGTGTCAGATGAAGGATGAATAAATGCAGCATTCAGTTATTCAATATCAATGGAAGAGCTGAAAATCACTTTCTTCTACCTGCAAAGTAGTTTGATTCCATGCCACAGATTTAGATTCCCTCGTCCCAAAAGGATTACTTCCATGAAGGGAGTCCAACCGTCTTATTTCACTCTTGATCAGAAAAGATGCTCTTTGCAGTTCATCCCTCCTGCCACATTTAAATGCACGTTCGTTTTCACGACGAAGACGTTTAAGAAATGGTGTTGGAACAAGGTTATCAAAGGACAGCACATAAAAAAAAACGGTTTAACACGTCTCTTAGAAACTTCATATTGGACAAGCGGGTTGTGTTTAAAGGAAGAGACTCTTAGCAGAGCAATATCGTCTAGGAAAGATTTTGTTGATGGAAGATGATGTGTTTAGGTCGTGCAAAAGAAAGGTTTCCGGAGTGTGAGCAAATCTTAGGTCTGACCAGGATCGGGTTTTGACCACTGCTGCTATATCATCGTGATTTTTGGTTATGTAATCTAAATGATAGGTTCCTCTTGTTGGTTGAAAAATAAGGTCACTGAGGTTTAAACGGAATAAAGGGTGCAGGGGGCGTCTTGAGGTCACCAACTATTAGGTGCAAGTTGTTAGCAAGAGACAGTGCGATAACCGGTGGGAAATGGGGTCGTTAAATCCAAACGACTATCCAGGCCAGCGTTGAGTGACGCGCAACCTCAGAAGCCAAGTTCAATTATTCTAGAGGTTTATTCGGCTCCAACAATGGCGAATAACTCGTAATCATGCCATTACAGTTTATATGAGGGAAAAATCCTAGGGGTTGGGAGGAGAACAATAAAATGTGTATGCGTGTCTGTGTTTGTGCGTGTGTGTGTAGACGACATCTTTTGTATAGCTGATTCAAACTGCGATCTGGATCAACTACTAGAAAAGTTCAACTCCTTACACATAGCCATACATTTTACAAAGGAGGTAGAAGCAGATGATCGAATACCGTTTCTAGATGTACTCCTCATTAGAAGATGTGATGGATCTATACAACGCCGCGTGTACCGTAAGAAAACCTGGAGTGGCCAATACACGAACTTTTACAGCTATGCCCCGATCAAGCTAAAGAGAAACCTGATTAAATGTTTGGTATCTAGAGCTCGAAGAATCTGCTCACAGGAAGTATTGGAAGATAAACTCAAGTTTATCTCCAACGTGCTCAGAAGCAATGGCTATCCCGACCGCTTCATTCAACGAAATATGATGGAACAGGTACCAAAAATACACACTGATAGAGTGGAAAAGAAGGACGTGTTCACTAGTCTTCCTTTTAAGGGTAAAGTTGCCGCGGAAACCCTCATCAGACAACTGAATGGAGCGGTAAAAGCCACATTCAACGCCGCGCACCTACGCTGTTCTTTCAAAAGTTCACCACTGATAACCATACGGAATAAAGATAAACTACCGATGTTGACCGCTTCAGTGATTGTTTGCTAGTTCAGATGCGTTTGTGACGCACTCTTCATCGGTCGTACGGCACGGGAGTTATCTATCCGCATGAAAGAACATCTTCCCCGCTGGCTGAGTCGAAGTGGTTCCGGATCTATCACCAGTGCGATTCTCGCTCACTTGGTAGACACTGGCCATCGTGTTGACCCAAGTGAAACATTCCGCATTATCCATCAGGTCCCCCCGAACCGGTCCAAATATGTTAGAATGCGTACGTTGACCATAGCCAAGGCCATCTGTATCAAGCATTTGACCCCCGAACTTTGTGCACAGAAACGTCTTATCTAAGTACTCCATCTCCCCTGGGTTCGCGAACTCACTCCTCCCCATGTCCCCCATTTACCATTTGGATGAACATAAATTGAAAGATAGGAGGAGAAAGTAGGATCAAGGAGAAAATTTAGGATTTCAGTGGACTAATGTTGCAGAGAAATTCCGAAACGCAAAGGTGTTTGGAAGTTGTTGCTCAGCAGTTCAAGGGATACACTGATATCGCTCGTGCAACATGACTTTCATTTTGGAAATACGTTTCAGTTTCCAATGTTACACTTGTATATTGATAGGTATGGGCGAAGTATATTTATTCCTGACGGTATCTTCCACTTCTATATTCTTATTTCTCTTCTATCACCGTTTTAATTTGCGCTACCTTGATTGGCCTGATAAAATTTGTAGTAATTCGAAGGTTAAAGCTCACATTTGGAGTTATTTAAGTAAAGCAGTATGAAAATAAATGATTCATGTTTCATGCGGGAGTTTATTGCGTTAAACACACTTATTCTAACTAGCTTGTTTCTCTTCATTCATTACACAGTGAATAAGACAATTAACGAAAATTTTCTAGCTTAAGTAAATTGATAAATTATCTGGCTACAAACTACTCACTACTGAAAGAACTAAAGTATATTCCAAGAAACACATGTTGACCTTGACGTGAGCGGCTCGTTGAATAAGCGTTCTATTGTGTCACTGTACCCAAGCGGGATGAAACATTCAAAAGTTTTGGTTTATAATTGAAGTCAAGAGGCACAGAAATCCGATCACTCACTTCCTGACTTGCGCAGGTGCTTTGGTGTAAACGTAAGCCCAATTTATTGCACAATCAGCGGAATTTCTCTATCAAGTCTTAAATCAGGAGGGAGAAAATCGATTACATTACGGCAAGACGATGGTTAAATTTGATCGCAGCGGAGAACAGTTGCGGACAACCAATATGGCGAATAGTCCAGGCGGATTAGCCGTTTTTTCATCGCGCTATCGTTTGAAAAATGAAGGCTCGATTCGAAATGCAACTGAGGCTACCTGATATCAGACGGTTATTGAACGCCCAACAAGTCAGAGGACGTATTGATTTCATCTACAAATTCAAATCGCGTCGCTCGTCCATTTAGTACGGGTTTTTTTATTCCACTGGTGGCCATCGAGTAATTCGGCAAACAGAGAAAGCGGATCTACTAACCTTGTTTTCCAAGAAATTTCGTTTTGCCTGTCAAGAGAAGGAGCTAGCCATCCCGCATAACCAGTTGGGAAGGAAGGAAATAACGCCTGGTTGTTGCTCTCCTTCCCACACCAATCTGGATATCGCAAAGTTTCTCGCACTGATAGTGTTTGTTTATAATTGTCACTTCCAAAATGTATTCGTGGAAGTTTTATTTTTTACAGATGAAGGTTAATATATCTTCTCACTTTTGTTTAGTGGAAGAAAACGGTTCAACCTCATTAAATCTTATTTTTGCAAATCTATGGATGGATCAAGACCAATATCGAATTCATTCAATTACCACCCAAAAGTTGGGATTTGAATGTATTCGAAAACTTCTCCTTGTTAAAAACACGAATAAGTTAGCTGCCTCGACAGTGATCGTCAGTGTCCCGAGTGCGTTAAAAAAAAAGAAACTAGCAAATTCTTCTGCACAGTCAACTTGATGAACTCCATACAAAAGCGATTGCTTCCAATGCTCACAATGGAAGGAAGGCAAATAAAGCGAGATGAAAGTGCAATACATGTATCAAGTCTGTAGGTCATTTCGATAAATTCTATTTGTGTTTTCTACTATGGCTGTGCTATTTTTCAACTGATGCACCAGCAACCGTCGTCAAAATCAAGAAATCTTATATGGCGTTCGATTAATCCCGTGAATTAGGCTCGAAACACTAAGCGTTGGGAGGAAAAAAATGTGAGGAAAGTCAGGGTGTTGCA
>UZAN01042197.1:21631-50515 GCA_900618425.1 Echinostoma caproni
AAAGCAGGTTTTTCTGTGTTTTGTAAGTCTTTGTCTGTGTTGTTCTGATGAGGCACGGGAATTCAACATGAGCACCGGGGATTGATACTCTGAGCTGTTCGAGGGTCTCTATTCAACTGCGTCCCTCATACATTGAACCTCAACCTTTAAGGTACCAACCGAAGCCACTGCGAAGCTAACTTCTTCAGAAACCTACGCTGTGTTGTATTTTGACCTCCCCATCGCTTCTCCCAGCCTTGCCCTGCACGTGCAAAGAGAACGCGAAAAATAAACCAGAAGTACGCGTACACAACACATGAGCCATCGGGATTGGTGTAGAGCGATTTCTTGTTAAAGAGAACGATCGTCACCACCGAACACGATACGGCAAACCTCATCTTTGTTCACTCAAATTTCCCACCAGACACGAGCAGTAATTTGAATACAATGGGGGTTGAATAAAGAAAATTCACTACCATCTTCAATTCGAAGCGACCAAATCTCGAAGTCGTAAAGCAAAACACTTCGGATCGCGGTAACCTTTCCTTTGAAGAAAAGGAGAACGTGGCGGTGCCACAGCTGTCGCGGGTTTTTCAGCACTCTTATTTTTCCTGCTCGTGATGTTATGTTGTTTTTCCCTGGTTGATCACCATAAAGGGTCAGTGCAAACACAGGCTCCCGTCAGTCTTGTTTGAGTACTTCCTCTCAGATGGTGCAAATTAGGTATCTCTTGTCTTCCGGTTTGGGGTCCAAAAGATTCCGTAACTGCATGGTCGCAGACACCGGAGGTCATGGCTGCGAATCGACGGCAATGGCGATCATGCTATCGCTTCTTATCAGACCAGAATGCTTGAACTACTTTGTATGCACAGTTGGACTATGCCCTCTGTGTTCACCATAGAGGTTCGCTTTCTTTTCTTGTCCCTAAAATACGCCTAATCCCTATCCTCACATATTCTCACTTACCCTGTATGTACTTTGAGTTTGGTAGCTATCGGTGAAGTTCTCTTCACTATATTACACTGTACAATGATGATGATGATGCAAGGCGTGCGAGATTGTCTGCTTAGATTTCCTTCAGTATTTCGACCCCAGATAGGTGGGCCGTCGTGACAGACCGTGGGACGTGTGACAAAGAAGCTGACGCTGAAGACCAGCTAAACTGTGCTTTGAAGTGATCCGTTTACTATGCTACATACTGTTTTTGATTGTGCATAGTCTAGCCGTCCGCTTCAACGATCAGTTTGATCAAACCTAGTGTTTTCTCTCACTAGCCTCGATGAGATAAAACATTCTGTGACAGTTTCCGATGGCGACTGATTCTATTTAAGCCCAGCGGATTTCATATTCGCACCCCGCTACTTGTTGCGTTTCCTTGTGTTCGCTATCAGTCGGGGTTCGAGCGGCATGCGTCAAGGAGTTGCAAAGACGTAGTGATAATCTAGTGTCATGGCACATATCCGACCACAATTAACCAAATCAGTGGAATGTCAAGCATTCTCTGTAATTACACAATGCGGTTTGATGCTATTAAGCGGGGCTAGTTGTTGCTTTTCAGTCAGCGTGTTTCGAAAAGCGGTTATGCAAGCTACTTGAGACAGCTTGTCGCAGTCTGTCATTGTGTCGTGCGTTTGGTCGGGTTCCAGATCAGTGTTCCAGTCCAATCGGTAGTTGTGTATGCAATCCCGCCGTTTCTGTCGGAGACGCTACTGTCACCACAGCTAGTTAAGGATTCAGTTGAATGGATGGAATTGAGGTGAAACGAAGAAGACTTGGAGAAGCATTGCACTGCTGGCAATCGCACTCTGTCAGCGTTCTCGCGCGCCAGCAGCTTCAGTAACCAGAATAATGCAATGGCCATCTTTTACACAGTGGCCATTCAATGTTGCTCATGATATATATATATATAATTAATGAAAGTGCTGCTTCCCTTTTTATTACGGTAATCTGAAATTTTCGTTACCCCTCTGTTAAGCCACGTTCATGTGGTAGTAAAGTACAAGCAGTTGGATTTGTTCGCCATCAGGATGATATTTTCGAGCGTTGGCAACGCTCTGCATATTTTAAGCCGCACACCATCTCTTTGATTATTTCTACCCATCAAATACGAAGGTGGTTCTGCAAATCCGATACTGAAATGAAGCACGTTGAAGCAAACACGAGAATGTGGATCATTGGATTGCACTTTTAAGCAGTCATGGGTTTCCCACATTCAGCTCTTTTAGTATCTTCCTTTTTTGGCTATGGTGACTTTCACTGCGTTGAGTGTTTCGTTCGCGTAAACCAACCAGGAGATTTTCTCCGTTCATGATTATCCAATATCTTCCTAAGTGAATCCGCACCTCTTGCGGAGTGGCTGCCCAGTGGCTTAGTCGCTGTCACCGGCGTGCATTAAACCCTACAGTCCGATATTCAAACCTGTCCACCGCCACGCAACTTTGGTGGTAGGCAGCTTAACTGTCGTCCTATCCAATACCATCTTAGTGAGGCCATATGTCGTTCGTCACTCTAATGTCCCGGAGCTTCGGATACCGGTTTCCACCACTGAAAAGCAGTTCGCCGATAGGGTGAAGACCCGTCTACTATTCATCACGCAAAATGTGTGATAAAAAAATTTAAAAAAGTTCGTCTGTTTCATAGATGAAAATGAACCTCCTGTGTTTTCAATCTATTTTCTAGGGAGCGAAACGGACCGATGGTATCTAGTAAATCCAAATGGACTTATTATTTACAAAGCGCTCATATCAACGTCCCTGTTTTAGTTAACACTGCATGATATATACTTGCACCGTCCCTTATCTGCTTTTGTGTGATCGGTACCACGGGTTACATCTGCGATATTGTCATTGTGTTGCATTGATCAATCAGTATCGATTGGCTTTAACCTCGGTGACCCACTCATTGTTCATTCAGCAGTACGATACACTCGACTAACTCCAGATATAAATGGAACTGATAAGCTGGTCTTAATTCGCCGTCTGAACCGAAGCATCTTCATCGTTTTCAATTTTTTTGTCACTTATTTTTTTTGATCATCGTCCAGTTACGTCGCGCATAAGCGCACAATTTCTGCAAAGCGGTTGTGTCTAACTCATCTTGTCTGGTGTGATCGTGTGATCACTTAGATAAGCCCGATAGTCTTCTTTTGTACAGCGTTACGAGGCCGTTAGTCTAGTTGCTCTAACTCAGTTTGTTTTCAAAACGCAGTTTGGCGAACAATCTTATTTACTCATCAACTGACAAATACGTCACATTTTATAAGAAATATTTTTGTATAGAAAAAGGAAACAAAATTAATGATTATTCAAATGGGGATTGTTGCTATTTTCTGTCTCAGTTTCACAAAACCGGACACGTCTGATCCTACCGTCGGAACTTACGCTTGGCCAATTGTTGAATCACCGAAAATAAGCTTGTTCGCCAAACTGCGTTTTCATTCAATGTGTGCCGTTGATATATTCAGTCTGTTTTCATTGATCAAGGTCGAACTTCATTATCTATTGAAGATGAAATACTTTAGTTCTCTGTAGAATCAAGTTGGCATTAGTTGATGCAAGTCAACTATTGTGCATATCTCTAAGTGGAATTTTCTAATGATTACCTTGTAATAGTAAGTTACGGTTGGACCGATAAATCACCAACTGCTGTCTTCCGGTTTAGTACCACGCCTGACCTAACGGGGCCTTATGTGGTTCGTCACTCCAAGTCCTGAGGCTTGAGGTACCGGGTACCATCACTGAACAGCAGGTCTTCGCGTTAATGGGGTTCGCCCCGTCTGCTGTTCATCACATGGGTAGGTAATAAAAATAAATAATTAAATACAGAGCAGCAGGAAGCAATCATGACGATATCTCCTTGTTGACTATGTTTGCAAAATGCAAGATTACAAGAATGGGAAAATCTAGAAAGTGTTAGGGCCTCTCGCAGCTTATGGGTTCTCGGAAAAATGGACTGAATCCAGCAGTCACACGGGTAGCGATACACAAGGAGAGTGAAACAACAGTCCGACTATGCGTCGGTGATCGCCCAGTGGACGTCACCATTGGATCTCCGGTGAGCTAGATAGCATTACATTGAACACGACCCCAAAGGGGCTTGAGGTTGACGAGGCTCTACCATTGCAGTACCCATAGGCTGAGCGTATTAAAACCTTGTATGAGCAGATGTAAAGAAGCGCCCACCACGAGAATAATCTAATCTTGTTGCACGCATGTGAGATACCAACAGAAGAAGAGGCAAGAAAAAAATGAAGCATACTAAAAACGCAGGGGTATATGGAGCCGAGGGAGACGCTTTTGAAATCAAGGGACGGCTGTTTGGCATCGTACTCACGAGAAACTGACAGGTTAGTGGTATCGAAGGATACTTAGTTATATAAGCTCCAGGATATTAATATAGCTAAATCGGAATTTATTGATTTGCATGTTTGGTAGATCACTAAACAGTCAACGTGGTCTATATCTCGAAGATTGACAGAAGTCCGACTAGTAGTAGGTTTTCCATAGAGGTAGACTAGAAATATGGCCTCCTGTTGTCGGTTTTTCGGTCGATCAAAGAGTAATGAATAAATGGTAGAATTAGCAGACCGAACGCATTACCAAGATAAAGATCAAAGCAAGCAAATGCACGTGCTCCGCCGTTTGTATTGCCTGCCCACATCGCGGTCACTATGATGTTTGTGTATCGAAACCGAGTACGGTCTGAGGAGTAAAAACGATGTACCATGTATGTGTGTACTATTCTACACACATCTGATTCCAGACTGTGCCAAATAAATCATGGTATGATAGCTTCAATAAAAAAGAAAAAAAATGCCTTGATTAACTAGTGGGCGGGATACTGCCAGGTTGTCCAGGTAAATTTCTTTGAAGGTTTACAACTGGTGAACTACCAGGTGTTCATGGACTCGGTTATTGCCTTGCATGTTGACTTTTCGTCCTCCCACTTTGACCACGTGAAAGTGGTGAGAATGACTCTTTCAGCAGAGACTAATTGAGAAGCTTGGTCGCACCGGCGCATTTTGCGAAGAGCATACGTAAAGAGACCATTCACAATCCAAAACACCCACCCCCGACCATAATGTGGCTTTTGGAGGCTGTATGTACAATGTTTGTAATTGTTTGATATCCGATAATACAAGTTTCTCGGGGAAGTTGATAATCAATCGACCCTTTGGCTACCATAGATAACCCACCTCAATACTGGTTTTCAATGGATGTGATGACCAAGTGCACTTTAACCCCAGATATTCATACCGTCACTCATGGACGAGTAATTGATCACATTCACAAGATGTTGTTGACCCACAATATCCCATTTTACTGCGTTCATTTCTTTTTGCGGTCGTTTGTCTTCTAATCAAATTCTTTTTTTTATTATTCACAGAACGAAGTTTTACGAATTCGATCTGAAACCCGTGTGCAAATCGTGCTACGAATTATTCCCCATCGAGTTACGGAAACGAATAGCAAAAATGCATAAAATGGAATGAAAGCTGGGCATTCGTGGACGTCAGAAATTGCAATGCAGCTCACCTTCCAATCCTACCCGTTTTAATTTCCTTTTTTATCTTGTTGACTTAGCCCCTCCCAACCCCCCTCTTATCCTCATCTTTCGCACTCAGCACTTCAGGTTATGTCACTAGCTCGTCAATGTGACCCACGTTTTCCGTTCTGCTTTGTTTTTATTTTGGTCCTAGGTTGGTTGTACTTTTTATTCGCTATCCTCCCCCCCAGATACTTAGGTATTTTATCCTTGAATGCTTGACTCATAACCTTGCTTATTCTCACAATTGTCGCTTTTTGCTGTGTGCCTGCCTATCTGTTCATCCGTTTGCCCATCGGCCGGCATGCTTCTGTCTCTCTTGCCCCCTCACTTTTGTATCATAATTGTTCCTTTACTATTCCATTTGCTTTACGTTTACGACTGATTTTCCTCCCGATCTGTTGATGTGTAAGAAGCTTGTATGCATTTCTTCATTTGCGTCAATCGCCTCCCCCCCCCCGCTTTCATGTATACACACGCACACACACATGCAAATTATGCTGATGCAACAGCTTGTTCACCTTCTGGCTGTGTGCTTTTTTACGAAAGAGCAGGATAATTTCCCATTCGCACTGTCCGTTCGTTTCAATTTCGCCGAGATGGAGCCCGCTAATCTGGGCCACACTTCCATGTGTGTGTGTGTATGTTAAATTCTTGAGGCTTTCGGTCCTCAAATAGCGCTTGACTGAGTGCTCCAATTCAATCTCATCATTTCAAGCTTTGTGCTTTGTTTATACAATATAGTGGTCACGTTCGCAGAGAAACAACCATCAACGAGTTTTTTTCTTCTTGCGTGTGCGCATGAATTATTTCCCCTGTTTTATGCTACAGCCTTTCTCCATGGACAGTCACTCTCGTTCTTGGTGCTGGTCTTTTTCTTGACTTTACTTTGCTTCTCCCACTCGTGCCTATTCTCTCCTCGTGATGATATTGTTGATGACAATATTCGTGATGAATATTACCATTGATCGACATATTTCTTAATACAGACCAAGAATTTATGATCTTGTCCGAATATACCATCATTACACATTGTAAGAAAAACAGTTGTGAACAAGTTCCTTTGTTGTGGTTCATCCGCGGATTAATCCATCACAATTTATGTCCAAGGTGTTTGCTTGGGGGAGAGGAGGAGAAATCATAGCACATAGGGGAGGAAAGTAATCAATAATTTGATGGCAAGAATTGGAGACTCAAACGTAAACGAATTGCGTATGAAACCACTCAACGTCATTACTCAAGCGTTCCTGTTGCTGAAACTATTGAATAAATGTGCGACAACATACAAAGCAATACTTGTGAAATCGGAATTATAGTTGGGGATCTCAAACAGTTGTTATACTTTTGCACAGATAACATTTAGTTCAGATCCAATCCTTCGTAACGGATAACCAGAACCATTCGTGAACAACGTTTCAATGCGTAACTAGCTGCCAAACAAGATCAGTACTGTTGGGAAGAAACCTGCTTACATATCATTACCACTCAAGTGCGACACGACTGCCAAGATGATGCCACGTTAGATAAGAACAGCCATCGAAAAAGCGTTTCTCGCGAGACTTCCCATTAAGTGCATCTCCAGGCCACACTTATGCTTTCAACTCAAAGATAAATTGCCTGTTTCTACGGTCTCTTTCAGTGTGCACCTATCTACTTGTTTCTGTGAGAATAAGTAGATTGATCGCACGAGCAGACGTTTGTCTGTATGAGTCCGAGAGCACGACTCGGCCTGACTGAGTAGTGGGGTGATTAGAACTATCAACAATTCGATCGTTTCACACCTAGTGGAGTCAATCCACTTGGTTAAAGTGACCGAGGCGCATCGACCCCTCTACCTAGTTCGCAGCCATCGCTCAAAGACGATTAGGAGTTCCACTCCAAGTACAACGGAAGCGATCTGAATCCGCCTACATAATCCTCCCCCAGAACTCCTAAAAACCATTCGTAAGAAAGCTCGGTTTTCCATGACCAACGACAGTTATTCCATCACCCACCCCTCATGAACCGAACCAATGCTTTTTTGTGATGACCAAAGTGTGAGCACCATCCACTCATGGAACTGGAATGTTGATTACTTTCCTTCACGATTGGATTTCTCTCTTCTACTAAACATTTTAACGCAAATTGTGGTGTATATCTCTGCGGATAAATCATTGCAAACAAGCTTGTTCTCTGTTGTTTTTGTTGAAATTTATGCTTTGTATCTCTGTCCAATTGGCACCCGTTAGAACGTGTTTACCTATCTTCGAACACAACGTTTCACAAACTGCAGACTACGGATGCAGTGATGTATATAATCTCAGCAGACGAACCTCAAAATGGTTCAGGCTTCCCCGTCCCGGGAGACGATTGCTGCCGCACTTATTCTCAATAGTGTTAATAATGTACACTCGCTGGAAACCACATGGTTCTAGCAGAGAGGCCTGTGCAAGCTTGACGAGCTCTTGTGCAAGGACCAACAGCAAGGGGCACTAGGTTGTACTTTCGTCACTGTTCGCACTCGTCATCAACGCGTATTACTTTGGTTTGCCCATTCAGAACTCGAACCGTGAACCCTCAGATTGGAAGCAATGAGGTCTAACAAACAATTGCGCACATGTTTCTGTGGGTCACATGTTCTAGTTTAACTCCATGCGAGTTCGCACTCAGCAGAACATTACCCTTGTGTTTGTCAAATCGCATATGTGACGGAATCACTTACGAGAACACCATTGTTTGAACGGTTCTGTAAGAATCAGTACAGGTTGGTGTATCACATCCATTTTCTCTCTCCCTGTACCCTAAAGCCATACGGAAATAGCCATCCCTGAAACACAGCCTCTTCCTGGGTTGTAGCTAGCGTGTACGTACATCTGGGCGCATGCATGGAACACAGAGAAGAGGCTGTGGCGTGTATGTCTGTGTGCCACAGCTGGCTTGAAGTTCCCACACAAATTGCGATTCCGACTTGTGCTTTTCAAAAATAATGGCTTCTGTACCTTGGAACCAATAGCTTGATTGTTTTAATGAACTAAAAGCGAATAGTCCATTGGAGTGGAGAAAATCGTCCAGGGCTAATGGTACACTTCACTGAACATTATTGACAAAATTTCGGTATTTTGCTTTGTCGACTGATGTTACAAAGATGCTGTCTGAACAACAGATAGTGTTGTGGAAGTTTTGTAATCCAGACAACGAACTAAAATAAATAGCATATAAAAGCATAATTATAAGCAACCGCGGAAAAGAATTACCTGCCTGAGCTTCACAATTTGCATAGACGAATACCAACCAAAACTTGACAAACCTAAAACCAATGTCAGCTGACCAATGTAAGAATGTTGCCAACAGTGACTCGAACGTTTCTCACATAGTTAGCCGTTTGAGGCCAAGGTTTGTTTATGACAGCTTATTTTCGGAGTGGAGTATAATCCCAGTTTGTTGATCCTTATTGATGTGGTCGATTAGGTCTAAAACTATTTGATTTGTACAGACGGGTTCTTCAGATAAATCAGAACGACAGTAAATGAAGTACCTAATAGTTGGATTGCAACCTCCGAGGCTCTGGCGGAACCAACGACTCACCTTGTTTGCCATGAATCGAAAAGATTGCATAAAATGCAGCATAATAGTAAAATGACCGTACGATCTCAGCCAATAAAGAAACACTATTGACTAACCGCTTTCACAGAGAGGCTTTTGGCATTGACCCATAATTGTCGTCTGTCGATCGCATGTGAATGCCGTCGTCCGGGTCAGAACAACCGCCCAAGGCCTTATGTGGTTCACCACTCCAAGTTCCAGGGCCACGTTGCCGGTTACCTCTCATCTCAAAATGTACACTAAAACAAACAGGATCAATCCTCAAGCAAACTCTCACTCGACAATCGTACTAACATTCGCGGCTTGAACCATAACATTGATTCTGTACATCAATTTATTCAGTTCACATCCCCTCTTGAGTCATACTGTATTTTTCGGTGAAATAATTTCTTTTTTATTGTTCTTGCAATCTGTGCGTATATCAATATTGAAGACCTTTTTTTGGATCTTTCNTCGACAAGTCTCGCCCCGTCATATGCTGAACTAAGGAGTTTTATCAACTCTAAGGTTAGAACTGAACTACTGTTCATAGAATTAGAGGAAGACAAGTGCTTCGACAGATGACTCGTTTGAGGGGTGACGAGAGGGGTCTGCTCCGAGAGCAGGTTTACTGTCACTGCTCACGATCGCCTGTGAGCTTTGGGCTATGTACTGAGCGTAACGATAACCTAAGCTTTGTTCATGTCCACATTCGTATATCAGTGTCTCGGTTTAAAGTATTATTTATATTTATCAATACTGCGCCAAGTTTTAGTGCATAGACACCCGTAAATTCCGGTCTTCATTTTGGTCAAGCAGTCTGTACTCTGTGAATATTACACTCTGAGGAGTGTTTCTGGAAAATCGGTCTACGACATACCGCAGCCGAATTCATATCTATTGTAACCTCATACCAAAAATGACTTGAGTCATACTGTATTTTTCGGTGAAATAATTTCTTTTTTATTGTTCTTGCAATCTGTGCGTATATCAATATTGAAGACCTTTTTTTGGATCTTTCAATACAGTTAACTTATCTCATTTTGCATATTTTGGTTCGTTCTTTGACCGGTTTTTCGGATTATTATCCTTCCATTCGAGCTATTTATTCATTTGATCTTGTTTGCATTACTATCGTGTCTCATCCGACAGATGAAGAAGAAGAAAGTTTGAAAACCACGTTGGATCGTGATCGGCGTCGATGGGATGCTTGTTCGACTAGTCAAGATGGAACCCTACTGTACTCGGATGCATCTTGCTTTCTACATCCGGAACTTCACGACAATATGAAAGATCTTTTGGCGAAGGTAAGTCAGTAATCCTATTTTGAATAAGAAGGGAGCATTTAACAGCTGTTAACTTAACACTTGGGTGTTTTAGTTTTGACTTTATCTGCGTTTAGTGTGGTTGACTTTTTCGTATTTCTCCCAGGGATAGGTACTTCGCGAATAAATCTGTTTGTTATTGAGATTGCTATACCGTGATTTGTTTGGGATTGAATATTTACTCAGGCAAGTGTGAANATATATATATATATATCGACCTTGTTATAGCCCTGGAATTTTGACTCTTCCTCTCAGTGTGGTGTGTGAACACCTCCGTTACGAGAAGACCATGGATAGGGATTCCTGAGCAGAAGCTGTTTTACACGCTTGGTCTTATGGGAGCATTTTACTAGGTGCAAGGGAAGGGTGACCGGCCACAACCCAAGACATCCACTCCCGACCATACTGAAGCTTTCGGAGGCACACATATATATGCACACCTTGACTAGTCTACTTTCAACGGCAGTTTGCCACAATGAGCCCGACAGTGCTCGTCACAACTTTCTTCATGCTCTTGACTGATGGTGGTCACTTCTGAGTCTCGGTGTCAGTTTCTGCAAGAGTAGTCTCTGCTTTATCAGTTTCCCGTCGATCATTTTCTTATCATGTTTTGTTCTGTCTCACTGGATGATCTCTGTTGTATAATGATAAAGTGGGAACTGGAAGAAATTTCTTTTCGATGTTTTGCTCCATGCACTTACATGTTATAGTTCGATCAGTCAATAGAATAATACAAGGTCTAAGCTGGCGTGAATGACTGTTTGTGCGCGTAAAATGATAGAAAAAGACAAATTTCTCTCTTTTCTGGATGTTGGACTTCATTGTACGGAGGATGACCATATCGAAAGATTAGTATACTGTAAGCGCACGTGGGTAGGACAGTACACACATGTTCAAAGTTTTGTCTCACTGGAATGTAAACGGAATTTAGTGTACTAGCTACCTTACAGGACGAAGATAATTTGTAGTCCTGAGACCCTAAATGATCAGATGATCTACATAACAGATATCATTTAGAGGAGCGGATACACAGAAGCGTTCATTCGATTACATCTGGAATCAAAATCAAACGATGCAAAAGCACAAACGGCTAGAAAGGTGTTCGTGAATGGTCTTTTCAAGGGAGACGGCATTAGAAATCGGTTCTGAAAAGCTATTGCCAACTGTTTGACCGTGACGCATTTAAAACTCTCATCAAAGAGTAAGCCATTCGTTATCCAACAGTTTAAGGGTGAATTGCTCAGTCTTGTTCTGTAACAGTTTACGTGCATTTGTAGTGCTTCCTATATCGGACACACAACAAGGCGTCTGTCGAAGAGAAAATCGTGCGACCGCTGTTCCAAAAGGATCAGTAAGAAGCTTGAACAGCTTAATCCTGCAACATCTGGTTGATAGTAGACACAGGATTGACCCAGAAGCATCGTTTTCAATTTTCTTCTCAGCACTTGAGAACCACACCAAAGAATTACCTAAGATTAACGTAACAACTATGAAAGCAATTATTATTATGAAGCCGTAGTTGTTCAAACGCTGCTGTTGCATTGGCCAAAAGAGTGATTGCCCCATATTCCTATTACATTCTTTCCCCCTTCCTCATTTTCGATCTTTTTCTCAAACTTTCACATTTACTTCATTCATTCTTGACTAACACCTTTCATATCGTATCCAGTTCATACTTTTTTACCCTGCTTTTCCCCATCCATTTGCCATGTCCCCGCAGTTTGTTCTCAAACGAACATTTTGCACACATTCGTTCAGCACCAGCTTGGGCTTTGTATTATCTCTTGACTAATCGAACTATATATGCGAACGGTTTGAGATATATCGAAAAGAAGTTTCTTCATGTTTTCTACTCTTTTCATGCATCAGTGGGAATATTTTCCGATCTCGTGTGTTTCTCAGTAGTCTTATCAGACCAGTTAAACGTACGTTTACTTTCCAAGTGGATTTTGTTTTATCTCTGCCTTTTTACTTTTACACCGAGATTTCACACGGGTCGTTCAGAACTAATTGCTATCCATTTCACAACCCCATGCATTTACAGGAAACAGTGGAAGAAATCGATAAGAACAAAGATGGCTATATCAGCGAGGACGAATATATCAGTAAGCCATGATGTTGTAGTGTGTACAGTTGCTTTCAATTTTATTTTTCAACCTGCTCATTAGAAACTTTCGGTGCATGTGTACGTTTCCGTCTTTAAGACCTCGTTTGTGTTTCCATGGTTGAATCGAGTTTGCTTTATAGTGTTACAGTGTCCGGTCGGGATAAATGTACCAGGTGATGCTCCTCGCATTAGTTGACTCATGATCATCTACGTATTCACCTACACACAGGCGCTCGTTACAAATCAGTAGGAATGGGTGTGTTGCCTCTAGACACAGAGGTTTGAGGTCGCGTGCCAAACGTATTTGGTAATATCAGATTAGCAGCTCAAATGTCATGTATCTAGTCCTCACACATATATATATTTGATGTTCAGTTGTTCGCCGAGCTTGGCAATTGTGTTGCAAACGTTTCATCACCAATTGAGGTGACATTCTCAATGCAGTAACATTTACGTTCGGGGCATGCTTGATAGCAGCTTATTCTAATCAAACCATCTATGTGGCTCCGGATGGTATTATGCGAGCGCTATCCAACATGGACACCGCTGTTTGTTCTTTTTTATGTTCCGTTGTTCCTTGAAACGTACCCTCGTTAATGTGCTGTCTACTTGCGTTCACCGGTAAATGCAAACGTTTTGTGACTGCGATATCTTGGGTTTTTTTCTGACGTTCGGCTATGTTCGTTTTGAAATAGGTATTCTGCGTTCTGCTGATCGCTTTATTCATTCATGCCTTTTCTACTGTATTTATCGCCCTTATGCATATTTGAGAGTTTTTCACTGTGTTCCTGGATGGATTTTCTATGGATATCACTGCGGTTCTTCTCACTTTTTGCCTCTTTGCTTCCCCCAACACATGTATACATGTGTAGGTGACATGTGGACTGGAGAGAAAGGTGTTTCGGAGCCTGATTGGGTTCAGTCTGAGCGCGAAGAGTTCCGTAACAAACGAGACAAGGATAAGAATGGAAAGTTGGATGTCCAAGAAGTGCACGACTGGATTTTCCCCACAGTAGAAGACCCGATTAAAGTGGAAGCTGATCATCTGATGCAAGAAGTCGATGCTGATGGTGTAAGTGTTGTTCCGCTGGTTTCAGTTCCCTTGTTTCGTTCCGAATGTATTTTCATACGGTTGACTCTCCACTCGATAGCATTGGGAATGCACGGTTTAATTATCTTTCTATTTTTAAAAGGATAGTGTTTGAAAAATAAACTCCAATCGTTTTTGGTGTTGGTGTTTGCAACGCCTCGGTTTTCCATGATCCTCAAAAACGATGAGATGCAGAGAGAGTCCAATTATTCTTCGTTTGACTGCCATCTGGGTTGAATTCGAACTGCTCACAGTCGTTTAGGTCTGCAACGTTCGCTTCATTCTTTACAGGAAGTCATTAGTTATCTCTAAAAGACCTGTTTGACTGATTTGCAATCATACTTCTGCTTTGGACCAGTTAAGGCCGTATCATGTCAGACCACGTACATTTAGAGTACACGCGATTGTCCAGTGCGTATTCATACAGTCCTGTCGGGTGCTTGAAGTGCATCGAAATGTTAGGCGCTGAGTTCGGGTGCGGAAGGGCCCCACTAGCCGGTCAAAGTTATGAAACAGTGTTCATTCTTCCTGAAGCTCTTGTCCTTGTAGTCCCATTAATTCCGGGGTTGCATTGTTCATTTTAGTTAATCTGAAGTCAACCATAAGCTGCCAGAGAAGGCACAGGGTTGTACACAAGTCACGAACAAAAGGCTAAAGTGTTTACGCGTCAGCATCTGATTTGTGCAATCTCGGAAAGAGTGCTGTTCTTCCAGGGTGACGATAGGCTTCGTCCTAGTATTTCTTTGGTGGGCTTAAATGTGTGAAGGAAAACAAGACTGCCGTTCGAAATCAGCAAGGAAAGGAATACATTAAATTGAGCATTCGCACGTGCCTCTGATTTCTAAACTCACACACTCTTCTCGAAAATTGCATGTGATCCTACCATCTACCTCCGAAAAAATTCGCCCTTCATTCTTTTCTCTGTTTTGAATCTATCCACTATTCTTAGTCTATGTTATGACCGGCTATTACCCTCGACAACTGTCTGGATACAATCAAAGGAAATCTTCTACTACAGTCAACATAAGCTTCTCAAACCGTCTAATACGGATATCGTAGTTGTGATCGGAGACCTAAACGGGCATATGCCGTCTGTCATCCCACGAGGCTCACTTTGGTAGTCATCAGGGTCTTGATAGCTATCATTCTGATGATGGGGATCGACATCTGAACATATGCTGAGAATAGTCTGTTCCTCGTTAGCACGAACTTCAGACATCCAAAGGATCACCTCGCCATTTGGCGTAACCCCTTATAGGCCCAGACAGTGGAATGATCAGATCGGTATGAACTGTTTATGGAGAGGATCTGCTAGGCTGTTGTTCATGGTAGCCTACCTGCTTGAACTCCGACAACACACTGGTTTGTGTCAAGATGTATGTGCGATTTGATGGCTGCCCAAAAAAATAGATGCAAACACTGTGACATGGTC
Organism: Echinostoma caproni; assembly: GCA_900618425.1. Classification (NCBI taxonomy): domain Eukaryota; kingdom Metazoa; phylum Platyhelminthes; class Trematoda; order Plagiorchiida; family Echinostomatidae; genus Echinostoma; species Echinostoma caproni. The sequence goes on from UZAN01042197.1 coordinate 36,670, forward strand.
AAGCTCTCCTACTCGACCATGCTGATTTACTATCAAGGCGAGTTGATCGCAAGGCAGCTCTGCTGTCGTCCGGTTCAATACCGCGCCTAACCTATCGGGGCCTTATGTGGTTCACCACTCCAATTCCCAGGGTTTAGGTTGCCGGTTTCCATCACTGAGCAGCAGGTCCTCGTGACTATCGAGTTCGTTCCGTCGGCTGTTCATCACACTTAGGTGTGTAAAAAAAGGCAAGGCTTACTACTACCCCACCAAGGAGTGTGGAACAACAGTGTAAAAGCATCCAAAACGCAATGCTCCTTAGCCTTCTCTATGATGGTTGTGCAGTTGTTTCGCGCTAACAAGAACCATCGACGGGAACTAGGGAAAGATGAACGACGCCAGCGGCGGAACGCTGATTTCTTTTTACGAACAGCGCAACAACAGGCGCGGAGAAAGGCTTGCCGGGTTTAGTGAAATGAGAATGAAATAGGTGCATGCCTCGCGAAAGAACTTTGGCAAAGTTCGAAGCTGAGATAGAGACATTGGCAGAAAAGCAACATTCATTCCAGGGGTAGGAAGCCGGAAAATTACGAAAGCTGCACCAATCAGCGGGACCATATAGCCAGAATGTGCGTCTAGAATTGGGGGGGGGGGGGGACATTGGAACAGATAATTTGGGTAGAGAGCGAAATAAGACAATGGTCCGATGAGCCCAGGGGAGGAATTGCTGCAACTTTCGAAAAATAATTGGTGGTTGGATGTGAAGACAAGGTCGAAGGTATGCACGTGGTCTCCTGCACGATCGGAGATACGGGTCGAAGAATTAATCAGTTGGCGGAGGCTGTTCAATAGGGTAAATGATTCTGCTTCACATCAAAGGGCGATGTCCCTAAAGAGTGTAACACCCAATCTCTGTTATGGACATTAAAATCGCCCAAAATTGTGAGCTGAGTGTTGGGGTTTGCTTCAACAATGCTATGTATGTTTGCCGATAAAACATCAAAGAGTGAAGGGTCATTACTATATGGGGAACGGTACACAGTGCCGAAGTAATTGAAAGAAGGGAAGCGAAGTTTCAGCCACGGAGTCTCCAACTCGCGGTTGGTGAGATTTAAGTGGGAGAACTGGGTAGAAACAATTGAATGATGGATGAAAGCACAAACACCAGCTTTGGGAATGAACGAAGTGGGAAGCGAATAATTGGGAAACTGAAGATGGATAGTGTCTGTGGAAGCGGAAAGTTGTTTTTCAGATTAAAATAGAGCAAGAGGGGAAGTGGACTGAATAAATTGATGTACAGAATCAATGTTATGGTTCAAGCCGCGAATGTTAGTGTGATTGTCGAGTGAGAGTTTGCTTGAGGATTGATCCTGTTTGTTTTAGTGTACATATTGAGATGAGAGGTAACCGGCAACGTGGCCCTGGAACTTGGAGTGGTGAACCACATAAGGCCTTGGGCGGTTGTTCTGACCCGGACGACGGCAGAATCAATCTTAAGCAAATTGACGATAACACAGTATAGTGAGTGATGGAGTTTTGTTTCTTCTTATGAGGGGGTTGTGGAATCCTCAGTGCAAGAATTAGACAGTTCTGCCGTCAAGCCTCTTTCTCCGCGCCTGTTGTTGCGCTGTTCGTAAAAAGAAATCAGCGTTCCGTCACTTGCGTCGTTTTCCTTCTCCCAGTTCCCGCGAAACAACTGTACAACCATCATCACGAAGGCCAAGGAGAACTTTGTTGAGCGTAGAGCAGCACAATTGGCGACCACTCCTTCTGGAAGCCCGACGTTCTGGTCACTCGCTAAGGTGGTCTCCCATAACCAAGGACCCAAGAATCGCAGCATCTCCGTTCGAGTAGATTGGATCATATCTCGTTCCGTGCCTGTGAATGCTGGTGTTCCCCAAGGTTCTCGTTCACTTTTTCTGATGTTTATTGATAACCTTCTATCTTCAACTTCAAATCCTATCCACGCCTTTGCCGATGACAGTACCTTATGCTCTTCTGTATTCTGTTCCTCCTTGCGCATCACTAACTCCAGCGTTAGTGACGACCGCTCCTCCTTTAGTTTCCCCCTAAATTCTGATCTGGGCCTTATCTGTGCTTGGGGCTGTAGCAACCGTGTTCAATACCAATAGAACTTCCCTTACGCCCATTTCTCTTGAGCACACATCTTTCTCCCCCTCCTTGAATTTGAACTCGAACATTCTCCGTTCCACAGAATCATGCAACCGATTGGATCTTTCCTTATCTTCTTCTCTTTCATGGTCACCTTATATTTATCTACTTGTCTCGCGCTGGGCGCAAAATCGGCTTCCTGATGCGCGCCAGAAGTTTCTTCATCCCCATTCACCTCCTCTCGCTTTACATAGCTCAGATTCGCCCTACAGTAGAATAATGCAGTCATGTGTGGGGTTGAGATTCGTCCACCTCTCTTTCTCTTCTTTCGCCCTACAGTAGAATAGTGCAGTCATGTGTGGGGTTGAGATTCGTCCACCTCTCTTTCTCTTCTTGACCGGGTTCAACGTAAGGCCATCCGTCTCATCAACGACCCGTCTCTAACATGCAACTTGCAGTCACTTGCTCACCGTCGGGCACTCGCTTCTTTGTCCTTGTTTTATCGATACTGCTTTGGATTTTGCTGTAATGGAATTTCCGCTTCTATTCCTCTCCCGCTTGTTCTTCCTCATAGATTCCGCGCACAAGCGGCTAGCCACCCATTTCAAGTGACTATCCCCAGGTGTCGCATTTCTAACTTTCAGTCATCTTTTTTCTCAAGAACAGTACAATTGTGGAACACTCCTCCTTTCGGTCTTCCCTCCAGCGTACACCATCCGTGTCTTTAAACGCAGAATCAACAATCTGGTTCTAGCTTGAATGTTCCCCTTACCTTCCCACTTACAGTATGACTTACTATGTTCACTTTCCGATGAAACAGTTCACTTTTTAAACGTTTGCTCATTTACAGGTGTGAAACGAGTTTAAAATATTGAAAACTGGGGGCTAGTGACTACTGACTACGAGAACAAGGCTCTGTTTCTCATAAAATAAAGTGGAGCAACAATGCTTTGAAGTCAGTCAACCGTTCGGGTTCAAATAAAGTTAGCTTTCTTTAATTCTATCATATTGCACAAAATGCACCAGCTTTATCCAATCGTTTTCTTTCTTGAAAACCACTTGTCATCCGGCATCACAGCAGTTCAGTTGAAAACGTGGTTTAACATTATCCAATTGGAAGATGAGTTAACGCGTGATATCATGCGATTCAAATCACTCAGGCTAAAGAGAATAGCTGTTGGTTCATGGCTTGTTTTACATGATTGTGTATAAATAGATGGAGTCGGAGATATCAAAAAAGCTGATTTATTCCCTCCAATGGCATCTCGGAACTGAACCGGGTATTTGATGTTTTATTTACACATGTACAGTTGAATGATCCTATGTAACTTGCCTTCGCTCATCATCTTGCCTTGTTTCGTTGTTTTAGGATGGGCGTTTGGATAAGGACGAAATGTTGAACCGCTACGATTTCCTCGTCGGTCACCAGGTTACTAACTTTGGTGAGGTGCTGGGCAATCACGACGAGCTGTGATTTGTCCCCTCCCTGAAACCTCCCGGTACAGATCGGTGCATTTTTCAAACAAATCTCAACGACTCAGTGTTCCAGGGTCATTTGGCTGCATGCCCTGTGCCCATTTGTATTTGACATGCCCTAGTTTTGCCACTACTCGGAATTTTCTCTCTCTCGCAGAATGCCTTCGGGAATTGTAATTTTTATTCGGCATTCACGATGTGTTTCAATCTAATTTGCTTTGATCGATTTTGCTCCTTTCGTTCACTTTATTGGATCGACTACGTTTAACTGACCTACAGTTTTCATATGTCCACAGTTTGTGATCCTAATCGGTGGCTAGGATTCGCGTGCATGTTGTCTCCAATACAGTATTCTGTGCGCTTTACTGATTCTTTTCTTCTTTTCAACGCTATGGGCCACTGGGTTTAATGCGGTCATTGGTATTTCATTAAAACCTGGCTGATTTTGTAGCTCTCGCGTTTGGCCGCTTAGTTTATTCCAATGTGTTTTGACTGCCATATAGAAATGATCGTGTATCAGTATTTATCCTTCCAGTTCTGTTGATGTCGTTCTTCTAGTCAAACCAGATTTGTCAACTGACTAACGCAACATACACTAAAATGGATCACCAATATGCAGCCGGTTGATCGAAATAGATAGAATAGCATCATTCTCAAGGAGAACCACTGTGCCATCCAGATCAACGTGAGAATAGAAGTAACAATTTTATCCGCTCTTCCATCCCACGAATCCTAGGAGTGCAACAGGGTCAGTCGTTTTATTCGAATCGTTATTGGGTCTGATCATATGATCCTCTAGAGAAAAGCTCAATTGGACTGTGTATAGTTTCATCACAAATGAGAATTTTCCACGTCACATTTCGTTCTGTTAAGGCCGCATACATGCGGACGTGTGTTTTGTGTGCGCATACCTAGGTATCTGCCTGTCCAGTTCTACTGTCGTATCGAGACAAACGGAACATGCCACGTGGCATATGGTCCGTGGTTGGCTTTGCTAATATCGATCCATGGCGTGCGTTTGAACGTGTGGTGAGATTTACACCGGCTGCGCGTACGATCTTCCTGGGGGTCACCTTTGTGATGGGTATCTTGTCCTAATGAATGGATCTACCTAGGAGCCATGAATTTAATAAGAACGATGTGCTATGAGTGAATAAATTAACCTATTTTAATCCTGACCGAGTTGTGCTAATTTGTTGGACGACCTACCTCACCTATTATGCGCTTCCATGAGTTTGGGTTATATGTAATCGGACTGACCATCCAACATTCGCAACGAAATCCCTAAATTAAAAGGTCAAATCTGTGCCCGGAAACGAGACGAGGAAAGTGAAAATTTTCAGGCATTGCCTAGAAGAAGCATTTCAAAGTTTAGATAGTGTAGGTTACCAAATATTCTATTCCAGCATACCAATAATAATTTGCGGTGGAGACGCGACAGAAAGTGGTGACTCGGTATACCGGACTGAGAGTAATCACAAAGCAATATTTACCCCACACTGCTACTTGTATGCACTTTCACTATGTGTCGCATCCCGCCAAGTTCACTCTACAAAAGCCCCACTTTTCAAGGCACTGATTCATTATCCCAGTAATCCTGATTTCACACCTCGAATCAAGCGACACCAGGTGAATTGACTTGTTTGGCACGTCATGTCACTATCCCAACTCACAGGGTCGAACCGAGTGGTCGCCGTACAATGACGATGAAGTGATAAACAACAGATTAATTCCATTGGCAAAGGTCAGTCGGCGGCAACAATCACAGAATAGAGCAAGCTGCGATTGAAAGATGAGATAGCGAGTTAGTGCGTCTGATTTTGTCCGCATGTGCGTACGTTCCACGATCAGGAACGGAATTAAGCAAGCGATTTTAGATTGAGGACGAACGTTTTATATACATATAGGTGCTACATTACAAGACAGTTACGGTAATTATGCTGGATAGGTATACCGTCACCACTGCCAAATGATGAGCATCGTGGTGGATTCCCATTAGGTTATCACTGCAAAGCTCAGTGAGCACAGATGTGTAAATTGATATTGTACAGCGCACGCTGTACCAGCCGAACTACAAGGTCACACCCGATAGCACTGATCTTTTCGCACAAGAATCCCCCTTCCACGTACAGAGACATGGCATCCACCAAGTAGCATTAACGCCGACTGTGGAGGTGGCGTCCATGTGTGGGTTCGAATCCCACTGAGGCTACTGAACTTTTCACAATTTCAACATAAAACTCGATGAAAAAGCATGCTGTTCACCAACTGTATATGAAATTGCGCTATTAGTCTGGAAAAGTAAAATCGGCAGAAAAGAAATTTTGCGGCCGCCTCAGGTTGGACTGACTTTAGAGCATGTGACGATTGATTTAACTGTTGTACGAGGTAACCAGTGATTAGTGACTAGAAAACGCTGCTCAGACTTGAGGTGAAAAACAAAACATGCCTACAACGGAGGGGTACGTTTTGGATTGGGCTAATTGACTTGCAAAGGTCAAAAGAAAATAGAGGGTGTAAAATTTGACTTTTTAGCTCATAAATGAATGAATGCTAAACTTTCCCTATCCTCAATTTATTTGCGTACGTAGAGTAGTCCGGCGGTGTGTTATTTATCGATTGGTTAAGTTGTTGTCATACTCCAGTTAGTGATTCGTCCTCACTTTATGTCTGGTGCCACAAGATGCAGATTGTTCTAAGTTCGCTGAGATTACTGGGTAATGCGTGAGTGTGATTGAGAGAACAACTTGGAGGATGAACTTTTTGTAACGAGGTGGACTTAACCCACCGTGGCCACCAATTCCGTGACAAACGGATAACAAGACCCGAGATTCTGGTGCAAATAGCGTTGCCAAAATGGTGCAAACAAAAGCCTCCATGGGGTGTCAAACCAACGGCCCAGGACAGATGCTCTAAATGCTCAGGTAGAAGTCACTTCGGATCGAAGGTTTTCCTTGGAAGGGAAATTTGCAAGCAATCTGTAGGACAGGGTTAATACAAAATAACCATGAACCGGAAGGTCCATTGAGACACAACTCACTAAATCCATAATTACGACGACGTGTTTAACGTGCCTAACGTTACACTCTCATCATGTAACAAAGGTGAGCGCTAGCTGACACCATTACTGTTATGTCCCAACTGTAATAATGAATAGGGAGATCGTTGGACGTGTGAGTTTCGATCGAGAAGAATGGATATTTTCGAACATTTCACGGTCAATACCAGAAAAGTTCACGAACGTCACCAAAGGGATCAGGTGTAAAATGAATTTCTGCATTCTACGAGTGCTACCGTTCGGAATCCAAAACCTAAAGCGCTTCAATAGACTGACATAAAAATAGGCAGAATGTGCAACAGCGGGTCCGAACTGACCTAGTTCCCAATTATTATGAGTTTAACAACTGCAACAGGACAACTAAGTTGTTCTATTAGGAGATTTTTAATTCAAACTATTCCAGTTAGTGACAGAAAATCATGAAAATTGATTGCCCGTTCAGTAGTATGGCGGGTATTGTACCCAGCGTTTCCAAAATTGAATGGTACATTTTTATTTAAATATAATTTTATTTTTCAATTCTGAGATAATCATGAGTTTGTCTTTCTGTAGTTCTTGTGCGCGTATTCTCCGAGCTCTAGATACAAAACACGTTATGAGGTTTCTGTTCGGCTCATTTAGTGCACAACCGTGAAACTTCGTGTATTGGCTACTCCACGTTGTATAGACCCATCACATCTTCTAACAAGCAGTGTATGTATAAATTATATTTGATCATGTGCAATTACATCCTGTGCAAATTTTATGGTCTTGCTTGAGGAGTTGAACTTTTATGGTAGTCGATTCGAATAGGCTATGCAAAACGACAATGTTTAAGATTAATGGTGCCTTTAAATTAGATGTTCTCCAGCATCTCTATGAAAAAAATCAGTCAAAATTGGTCTTAGTTGTGACTGCATCGCCACACTTTTTTTTGTCGATAGAAAGTTTCTTTGGAAAGAAACTGAACTTTCCATTTACACCATCATGCAGATGTTTTATGGTGAAGTGGTTGGTTTTAACTAATCGTGCATCTGTCAAAATGGTTGTGATGTCAACATCACCTCATCGAACAAATGCATATCCCTTATTGCTCATTAAACTAGAATGAATGATATTTATTAACTCGACAGAACTGCAAGTGAATAAAGTACTGCTAGTGACGCTTTGTTGGGAGAATCAGTCCAGAAATCGGAAATCTATTGATATTTATAATAATGAACTAGTTCCTAGTCATCTATCCAGGTATGATTTAGTGTAATTGCCTGTTTGTGAAGTTGCGCGAATCGGTTATTACAAATAGCGTCCAGCTTTTTAAATTTAGCAGTGGTCAAAACTCACTAGTTTTTCGGTCACTCGAGGAGTGCGATATTTTAGAGGCGGGAGAGCAAGGCACAGTCAGTTCGTGATCACCCAGCCGTGCATATCGTAAGGGCTCAGGGTAGATGCAAAAACACACCATCAGTTAGGCTTTAATTGTTGCGCATACATCTGGGCAAACGGATAGATAAACTATCTAGTCAGTCTATTTGAAACATGATTATCTATCTCAGTTCTATCTTTATCATAACCCTACTGCTATCAGAATGTTTTTCGCCTTTATTCGTCAGACTTCCTCTTCCCGAACGATAGTCAGTTCTTTCAAAAGAACCTCAGGAAGCACCAGAATCAAATTTTATACTCGTTTGTGGTTAGCACCAATCGGCCTATCCGGGGTTTGAACCCGGAAGACGTGCGTATCAGCTCATACTGGAGCCTAGTAAAATAACCTAGTCAGATCCTTTAATATACCATCTTCTAGGGATTGGTTGAATGCATTGGGAAGTGTGTTTATCAGTTTGATGCAATATCTCTTGCCGGGAATCACTGCTTAAAATGGCAAAATATTCATTTTTACTGAGATTTGTTTGTTTCTGTCTACGCAAAAAACAGCCCTAAAATTTTCTTGTTTTTTTTCTCTCTCTCTCTCGATTTTGTTGTTTGTTGATTACTGGATTTTGCAATACATATGACACAATGAAGTTGGTGCACTGTGGAGAATCGCGAGAGAGAGAGCAAACGATGTGAGCAACGAATGAAAGCGAACCCCGAGTTTGTAAAATTGTCGTAAGTATCACATCACATACACACACATCAGCTGGTCTGTACTGTGAAAATAACCCAACACGTTTGTTCATTCACAAACCAGGTGATACCGAGCCAGATGAAAATAACAGCCGAACAGATGTGCACTGCCATGGCGATAATTTTTCATGCAATGGTGTGGCAGGTGAACAACAAAAGGAACAAAACATTTGTTTCGTCCGTGTTTGGTAAAACCGTTGTCTTTCAGTAAGTCATTTTCAATTCGTTTACAAATAATATTGAAGGCTATGAAAGAGATCAAACGGTGGACAACAAACGTGAGTGTCACAATCAACTGAATTTTATCATTTAGTTGGTTTTAATCAGAAAAAATCCTGGAAGCCATTCAACAGCGAATCCATTCGTTGCTGATCGATCACCGGCCGTAGAAGTCGGAGTGACTGAACTAGACGTCTTTGGATACGTCATGTCAAAGGTTAAATTCCTTATCCCGATCCACGTGGCCATTGCTGGAGGCCGAACTTGGGCACCCATGCATTTGGTGTTGGGTTGGGGGCGTTGGCACAATAGACTCATGCGAAAGCAATTTTCCGATCTATTTGATGCAGTGTCCACTAAGTACGCTCGAATTTCACTTTTTATTTATCCATTACGTTCTTCGTCTAACCACCGTGAGTTATGTTCGTTCGTCCGGGTAAATAGTTTTCATACCGTTCGACCAAAATAAGATTCACCATAAACACATCTGCGAGAATACACAATGATTTAGGAGGTCAGCATAGAAAGCTCATGATTATTAAGAATCTGGGTAGTAGGGACATCCCGAAAAAGGACGTTGTTTGGCAGTTGTAGGAAGTGTTGCTCATCGCTGTACTCAGACATCGGAGTACAATCTCAAACACAGTATTTCAGACTGCAAAACTCGTGTACACGGTTTCTACGGGTGGTCTCGAAGTTTATTCAATCAAATTTCTTTTGATAAAACAATCTGGATATCCGTTCTCACATAGGACGCTTCTCGTAAACATGAGTTCACCATTCAGCCCGTCCTCAGAGCAAGTTATCATCCCTCTGGCTTTCCAAAAATGGGGTAATGGGTAATTCATTAACTAGTAAACCCATGTCTTCTACTAATGGTATGGGTGCACACAGAAGCGCTGATGCGTGGTTCCAGAATTGTTTCATCCTTTATATTGGCGTTTTTTATCCGGTATGTGTAATCAAATCTTCCTCTCAGACTGTGTACAAACATGTTGTTTGATACTCCCCAACATCCGTGGTAATCGATGGAAATCAACGTGATGAGGTGGATCGACGGAATGGGATGAGTTCGTGTTCTCGGTTTGAGAGTTTCATGAAGTCCGTACAAGTTAGGGATTGTAGATATGATGGGTTTTATTTACACATGTATCGTTTATAATGAAGGAAACATGCGGGTTGTTTCAGGGTGGTAGCTATTCGAAGCGCAGTTTATTTTGCCAAATTCTTCTCGCAGGATTATTGATCATCTTCGTTGCTTCATTCAGAATTCTAGTGAATCTTTTAAGGTGACCACGTTTGTTCATCACCACTACTTCACTGCTTTTCTTAGACCTGTTCAATACGGTATCCTGCGCATACAATATTTTCTTTACATCAACCGAATGCCCTTTTCTGACTGTTCTTTATTCAAAAATATGTACAGTTTATTATGCTAATTTTGCCTTGACTCCAACTCTGTCAGTGTAACACCAAATGATTTCATAAGTATATCGTGATACCACCGGTTGGAACGTGGATATTTTCAAAGAGTTCAAGCAGATTAGCGAAGGGAAATGCAGCCTTTTGTGTAGAACAGTACGGATTGGTCACCCAACGACAGATGATACCTATCGTGTGGTCATCCGTAGCATTCAGGTAACATTTAACATGACGCTATAAACTGACAAGATAAATACATGAGCCAATTGATTACCATTTAGGATGCCGTATTCAGTTCATCCTTACTCTCATTGGTACGAAAGTTCGAATGCTTTCCTAGACCTGGGTGATTAAACGAAAGACGACTGAAAGGTAAATCAAACGGATCATGAATTATGATGTGATTCTATTTTACACAAATATTAGCCATATTATTCAACTTATAGTGTTATATTAAATTTTTACATTTACATTTTAATCAGTTGAATAATTCCCCAAAATAATTCATCCTGAGATATGAATAAAACTTTATTCTTCAAAATTAATTTTGGGTATACAAATCGGAGAGACTTACACTCAGGAGTATTATGACGCATACCCAATGATTAATGAATACGACAAAATTGGTCGCAGGCTTGCAGAGTTATTTTTCGGATCAATAATAAGCTGTTCTGTAAGATCGATAGTGCCACTGACCTGACAAAGTAACGCCAGCGTCTGGAAAACATGGTGATCGATTCATTTTGAAGACAAAAAAAACTGATAAACAGAACGCTTGCAATTGACCTCTTGGTTATTCCGATTGAAATTTTGTTAGTATGAAATAATGTCAATCGTACAAACGAATCATAGCTATGCTTCAAGTGAGCTAGGTGTGCTCTGACATCCAACTTGGACATTCCAAACAGATCACTCGTTTGTACTAAACTTTTCAATTTTTCTGATTTTATTAAAACTGTAATATATTGTATTGTGTTATTACGCTTTACAGATATCGATGGCAAGCTGCTTTGCTTGCACTTCAGTGGAGAAATCGTTTATTCCAGCAAAGGGTGATACTCTAACTCACTGTCGTCCATTAGTGTAAAAGACTCAAAAGAAACAAATCGATAAGAACAACAGAACAGTAATAACAGTAGCAACAACAACAAAAGCAAAATACTACTTACTCTCGGTCGATGTACCGCGTTTTTCTCTCCTCTCTTCCATTTTTACTTTTTTATTTAACAGACAGGAAGGAAGAATCATTCCATGTTGTACGTATTCATCCATACTCAAATACGGTGCTGGTCTACTAACCGAGATGTAAGTACACGTCCGTTTTTAAAGAAACCGTGCGTCTGTGTTCATATGCAAACCCTCCTATTGTTTAGTTTAACATTTTATCGACTAATATATGCAATTATTTCAAATGGTTGGATCATTTACTGCACGCCGCGGATGGGTTATGGTTCTGTTCTTGCAGCCCTTACACAGTCGATTGGGTTAACACATTTCGAGTGAGGTAAAACAGCTTAGTCGATACCTATCATGTTGCTGGGCCTGATTCTGTATGTTTTGGACATCTAATTGATAGTAGCCAGGGCGCTTAGACAAAAAGAAGAGGATTGAAGTTATGACTTGAGTGTCCAGAGCGTTTCCTTAGGCAAATGGCATTTTCAGTGGTATGGGCCTCGAACTGGTTGTTTGGCTTCAAAAGGTTTCATTATCAGGTTCATGTGAATAAACGTAGATTTTCACTTAGTCACCACTCATTTAGGATCCTATTATACCCTGTTGAATATTAGTTATCGATCCTACTTGCCAAAGCGTGCCTAATTTCTCATTCGATAAAAATCGCACAAGCGTATCAGACAAATAATTCTACATATAGTATCACTTGTTCATTATATACATACATAAACTCGCTATATGCATAAATAATTGTATATGTGTGTATGTAACATCCGAATGTGGATTGCTTTGTCTCCCACCTGCTTGTAAAAGCAACGTGGCGCTTCTTGTCCTTGAGAATCGACTGACTCTTCACTGTCTGAGGCTGACAGATTGATTCATGCTGGTCTAAAAAGGTGGAAGTTTTCACTTACGCCATATTGGTCTGGTTGATATTTAGATACACATGCGTATAGTACTGGTCGGTTGTGATGCACTGAAATATTTTCTTTATGATCAAATGGAGTTTCATTATATTTATTACTTGTTTTAATGCTTTATGCATGGACAATAATTTATATCTTGTCTGGTTAACTTATTATTTGCTTTTAGACCTCAGAAAAAATGCGTGACTCCAAGGTTCAGTTCATGCCACTCCCCCCTAATATCTCGGATCTCAACGTGATTGAAAATCTGTTTTCTGTTTTGAAGAGAGATGTCAATGGGCTACCTACACATTCGACATTGGAGGTAAAAGTGCGATACGTAATGGAGCACAAAATAGAAAATGACTTCATAACAAAGTTGGTGGATTCCATGCCGAAGAGACTCGAATAAGTCCTAAAGAACAAGGGCAGACCAATCGACTATTAGTGTTCATAAACTTTACATCCTAATTATTATCATTGTTCATTTGTTGTAAATAAAATTTGTTCTATTCCCTTACCTCCTAACTCGTCATGCTGTAGGTCAACCACTGCTGATGAAATGGGAGTATCATGTACATTCTGAATTATTCCATCAGGAAAATCAATGCCATAAAGATTCACCAAGGCTTGTTTATTATTATTTGGAAAAAAATTTACTCTAGTATAAATACTGTTGCCTATACGAACACACAAGTGTTTCACAGGGACCTATTGCTTCAGTTTCGATTAGACCCGTACATGCCCATTGACCACCTTCCGTTATGTTTTAGCTACACGTGCAACAAAATCAGCAAACTATCCATCAGTTTGTCTGGCCTGATTGGTGGTCCCAGCGTTCGTCAGTTGTGAGCAATTAGTTGATAGTACACACACACTGGTGGAACCCCGAGCGCAAAACCCCCCACATCTCTCCGAACCAGGTCAAAGGAACAGCGTTTAGTTGATCTGGTACTGTTGATCATCATATGTCGCTATACACACGACTCTTCACAAGTTCCCACTCTTGAAACCCATAGCGGTGTGCACTTCGAAATCAAACAGGGATGATTTTGGTCATACAATTCACACTTCACACTTCGCTTTCCACCCGCCGAAACGTCAGCCACAAAAATTGCTGTGGCATTGAAAGCCAAACGATATGAGGATATAAAGGAATCCTGAAGAGCTCAGGGAGCGCCGTGCAAAATGGGAAACTGATCTGTGTATACGGGATTTTCGTGTGCATCGGAAACACCCGCAGTTGTATTGGCTGCCCTTGGTCGGAGGGAGGACCCAGGAGAATGTTTAACCACGGACGGGGGGATTAGCTTGAGGCGTCAATGGCGAGATAACCACACTGTGCTAGCCTCAACCAATACCCGAGGGATGCTGGGAAAAAGGGATGAGCTGGAGGACT